>SNQJ01S0084799.1:35607-57958 GCA_010110895.2 Picea sitchensis
TAAAGGGATGAATAACAAAAACCTCTCTCATTTGTTTCACGGGTTCCACAGGCAGGGAGAATCAAAGCCATCTTCGAGGCCCTTTTTTCTAGATTTTCACTTTTCTGTTATAGTCCTGATTTTGCGGGAGATGTTACGGCCAGCTGGAGGCGAATTTGGAGAAACCAAAGGATTTTTTTGTCCAGAACATGCCCATATACAATAAACTCCTTCATGTTTTTCCTAGGTGTCAGCATTGAAGAGAAAAAGATGTCTTTTCGGACCCCTTTTTCGCAAAAATTAGGCTCGTCTTTCATGGCGGAAAGTTCCAAATTTTTAGGGATTTATGGCTATTTTTGGCCGAGGCGGTTGAAACCGACTTTTGAAACTTATGGGGAGGTCTCTCCTATTTATAGAGATGATTTTTAATGTAAAAGGATTGATCAGTCGAGGACCATGATTTAAATTTTTTTGTAAAACAGCTCGCTGAGCTTTCTGTGTTTTTTCATCAATTCAATGAGACAGTGCTATGCTGCAGGATTCTTGTGACTATTTCGACTAGTGATGTGCATCCCTCTGTGTTAATTTGTTTCTATGTTAATCATAATTAATGTCTTCCTCTGAATTATTCCAAGAATATTAAGAACATAATTGGTTTTAATGCACCCTCTGTCTCTGGCTTTGTATAGTTTTTTATGTTTTCCACTGAAGATTAAACTCAGAATTCTGAGTTGCTCTGTGTTTAATTGGATTTCTTGGCCTATTTCATCTCACCAATTTCATTTAAATTAAAGGATCCAGTGAGTTTTCTACCTTTCCCTACTAATATTATCCTGTTGACATGGATTTTTGATCATTCATTGCAGTGACTCCATAGCCCATGGTTTCTTTTCTCTGCCCATACCCAATTCCTAAAAGAAAATCCTATGTTCTGTGTAACTAGCCTAATATCTATTCAAACAAAGTTATATCAGATAGAGAGATCCCTCTCTGAGTCTTGGAGGGCTAGATGCAAGACTCGAAGTGGTTTTGATGTTGCCTTTGTGACTGCCATCACAGCCTTAGGAAAATTACAGAGTGTTAACAGTTCCATTGGAGCCACATATATCCCCTTGATGTCTTTGTGAACTCTTTGGTCCATAGCGGATATTTCTCAGTGTGCGCTTTGAACACGTCGCTCAAGTTGGTAAATTCATTGGGGGTGTCAAACTTCAGGTAGACTGAATTCTCACATCGTACCCTTTGGTTGATATTTCGGTGCTTCTTGCAAGCTCTTCGGCGACATCTCGGAGCACGTTTTGTTTGAAAATCGGGGAATTTTTATTCAAATCAGGATTGAGGAAGTTTAGTGATTAAATAGTGTAATAGAAGCTATCGACCAACAAAAGGGACTGATATGTACTTGTGAATTTTGCTAGTCCCGATCGTTTAATACTTACGTGATCCAGGTTATCCTCTGAATGTCTTGCGATTTAATTTGCCTCTGCTACCATTCCTCTTTGGTTTAAATGAGTTATTTCAGCATGTCGTAGAGTGGAAAATCAAGTACGACAAACATAAGTGTCAGGACCGTCATAGTAACCTTTCGACCTTTGGAGCTGGGAGAAGACATCAGAGTCGAGCATGTGAATTTGTGCTCCCAGAAGGCCAGATACCATACTAAAGAAGTCCTTAAATGCCTCCAAGATCTGTATTACCAAGTGTGTCAAGCATCATTCAAATAATGGAAGCTAGGCAGTTCTAAAGATATAAGGACGACCATATCGCACGTTCCCTGCAACTCTGATCGACGACGTTTTATGTGTTCTGGATCGCATCTGTCTGAGTCGTTGTGGCACATTTACTCTTCACACATCATGTCATGGGACATGGGTTTTTTGTTAGCATGATTTGTTTCACTCCTTCGTTCCTTTATAAATTTCTGGATTCCTATGAAGAATTCTATGTATATGTTGGGCTTAGACTCCTGTAATTCTAGTCTGGTGGGTTCGTCTTGATGAAATCCTGTGTAATAGTAGATTTTATCATCTGCAGACACCTGAATCCCTACACTGTTGCATTATGGGGTCTCCTTCCAACACGATACAAGGTCTACGAGGCAGCCAGAGTTCTAGGTATGAGCCCCAGCGTGCCTGAGATTCTTTCTTATTAGCTTCCTATGCAGGAAGTACAGACATTCTTTTGGAAACGGTATTAGCGTCTCCAGCGAAGCTTGGGGTGGAAAGAGGTACATCTGAAAGAGCCATGCTGGGAACCGTGCCTTCTCAGGATCCGAAACCATGGAGGAGAGGAAGGCCTAGAAAGGATACCAAAAAAAGGGAGTAAGACCACTTCCCAGTTGAGTCGAGCGTATGTCTAGATGTTGAGGGGTTTGCGATGCTTACCCACTGGTCGGGGCCAGTTGGAACTACCAGTATAGGAAGAGGGAGACAAAAGGAAAGGGAAAAATCACCGGGTCTTCCCATCAAGAGTCCCAATCAGCAGTTAGAGTGGGCCCAACTCGCAATAGCTGAACACTATCAAGAAAACAGAGAGTTATGGAGCCAGTTGGCCATGAAGAACTAAGAAGTATCAGTGTCCCAGGATCATGAAGGTAGCACAGTTTGGCTTCAAAGGCAACTTCGAGAGGCACAAGATACAATTGTGCAACTACACGAGGCATAGAGGATGACAGTGAAAGAGGAATGAAAGACATTACAAGGTGTGAAGGATAGTCTGAACGAGGATCAAGGCACAGAAGATAAATAGTGGGTGGATCCTTGCCTCGCTTCCTCGAAAGGGCCGCTTGACAGTCTTTCTTCTGTTCCTTTTGTAAGGGTTTTGTGTTCTTACTGCGACTGGGTTGGTTAGTCGGGTCATCGGGGTCGTCTATTTGTATGTAAACCAAGAGTGGCGGTATATTTTTTTTATTGTATGAAGACTTTGAAAGTGTTTTTTGAATGCATCATGCTCCTTTCGGATGTGAGTTAAATGCCACTCCTTATTTAAATTTCTTCACGCTTATCATGGGATTTTATAATTGTTGTCATTTCATTTGTAAATTTGTTGATGTATTCTCTATTAAAACTCTCGATATTAGTCAATGTTGATGTGGCGTTATTAACCGAGGTCATTAAAATATATAAACATAGAGAGGGCACCCATGTAGCCGGTAGGAAATGTATTTGGGGAACTCATACATGTCGAAAGCACATAACGGGTTAAGTACAATGGCTACCAATAAAATTAATGCATGGTTTTCTTCGTGAGTTGATACGTCATAACTGTTTTTTGACGCCTAAATCATATCAGGGATTGGCAATGTCAGTCATCATTCGTGTGGTGCCTACTATTACACTTTTCTTCCGAAGTTGAATGGATCGATCTTCGGCAAGATTCTTTCTGAGGATTATTAGTAGAGAAGAAAGGCCTTTTATCGACTGACATCGATGAAGGTCGGCATTTGACTACTTTGAATTTTCAAGCGAATTTTTGCCACTGTTAGCTTTTACCGATACCGAACTTCTTAAGTGAGTCGGGGAAAAATCGAGGTCGCGAATTCCTTGAGTGGTTGTTAAGTTTACTTTCAGAGTTAGGAAGGTTTCTTTGGTGTACATTCAAGCAAAGTTTAATTGATTCGAACATGAGACATAATAGGTGGGCGAAGGTATCCATTTCATAACTGAAGTGGAAACATACAACGCAAAAAGATCGATTGGTACCCAAAAAAAGAAAATGTTCATAGATTTTTTAAGGTGTGTTGAGTGCTCAAGAAATGAAGATTCACTGGGCGAATGCAGAATCTCTGGTTCTACTTCATTTCTCTCGAGGTATTATCAAACTAGTAAGTAGATATTTTGGGTATTTATTTGTTTATTTATTTTATATATATATATATATATATATATATTGAAAGTATTGTTTTAGGGCTTGGTCGTTTACTGGGAGGGCATCAGGTTCCCCCCTCAGAATTTGCAACCGATAAGTACCTGTCCCAATCTTTTCAACCACTTGGAAAGGTCCAAGCCATAGGTTTTGAAGCTTAGAATGCTTCCCTTTTGGTTTGTTTTCTCTATCCCACTTCAGGACTAGGTCTCCTACTTCAAAACTCTTTTCCGCAGCCTTATGCTTATCAAACCACCTTTTCACTATTTCTTGGTGGGCTAGGAATTTTTACTTAGCCTTTTCTCATTCTTCTTCCAACACAAGCAAAGTGTTGATTATTTGTTGCATGGCCGAGGATGGTTCCTTGTTGGAATCTTGGGCCAATTGAAGAGATGGAAGATAGAGCCCACTTGGGAGGATGGCTTCTTGTCCATAAACCAGAAAATATGGTGAATTTCCTATAGCTTCTTTCGGTGTGACCCTATCGGCCCATAGAGCATTATGAAGTAGATTATGCCAATTTATTTGGTTATCTGTAACCGTCTTCTTTAATATCCTTACCAGGTTTTTATTTGTTGATTATACCACACCGTTTTCCTGAGGGTAATAATTTGCAGAGTTCTTGATTATGATCCCTTTGTCCAGAGCGAACTCTGTCAATAAGGTAGAAGAGAAATAAGCTGCATTATTAAAGACTAGAACAGAGGGAACACCAAACCTTGTGATCAGTTGTTGTTCTATAAATTGGATTACTACCTTCTCTCATTTACCTGAGTCAAAGGAATGGCCTCTACCCATTTTTTGAAATAATCGGTGGCAGTAAAATTATACTTGTACAATTGGGGTAATTTCCCCTATTATGTCTCACCCCCACTGTTCAAAAGGCCTCGAGACAGTCACAGGCTGAAGTGGGACTACTTCCCTTTTCTCCTTTCCATCGCTTAGTTGACAAGTCTTATAGTTCCTAGCATAGGTATGAGCGTCTTTGAATAAGGCGGGCCAGTAATAACCGACTCTCAGAATCTTATGAGTGGTGGTGTTTCCTACAAAATGTCCCCAGATGTGGCTATCGTGGAGTTCTTGTAGCACTTTATTAGCATCTTCTCGTTTGAGACATCTCAATAGTACTCCATCATAGTTGATCCAGAAGAGTATTGAATTTATAAGGCGATATTGTGCAGATTTTAACCTCAGGGCTCTCCTTTCCTTAGGGTTGAGGTTCTTGGGACAAGTCCCGTGATGTAGAAGATAAGTTAAATCCTTGTACCAGGAGCCTTGTCTTGGGGAGATGTATTCTATTTCATTACACCATAGTGTTGTTTCATTTTCCCACCCTGAATCTGGAATTGCTTGATCCTGGGTTGCGACTACGAGCTTGCACAAACCTTGTCCTTTTACTAGTTTGGTAGGTTTTATGTCTAGATCAAATTCCTAGACTACTACCATCTAGTTCCCTCTCCTTTCCCCCATTTCTTGTTGGGAAAATAGGGATCAAACTGCAGGGTGTGGCACAATCACCTTAGTGTGATTCTTGAGGATGTAAGACCTGAAATGCTTGACCGCCTTATAGACCGCGTAGGCATGTTTTTCTATGGTAGGGTAATTGATCTCAGCACCTTGGAGATTGGTACTCATAAATGACACTGGGTCTTCATTGTTGTCATCATCCTTTTGAGTCAAAACCGCAGCTAGCGATTGGTTAGAGGTGAAAGTGTAGAGGGAAAAATATCTATTGAAATCGGGACTCTGCAACAACGGGGCCCGAGATATGGAAAATTTGATATTGCCGAAGGAGTCTTTTTGCTCATCATCCTAATTAAATTTGGCATCCTTGCAGATCTTATTTTGTAAGGGTTTGATTATTTCAGCGAAGTCAGGAGTGAATTTCCTTATAAAGTTGATTTTCCCGAAAAAGGACTGCATAGATTTCTCATTATGGGGTAGCGAGAGTTGAGTTATGTCCTCAATCCTTTTGGGGTCTATGTGAATCCCTGTTTGTGATATAATATGGCCTAACATCTTACCTTCCTTGACACTGAAAATATTTTTCTTAGGATTTAGGGATATACCGCATTTCCTGCATCTCTTGAAAATCTGAGTTAAGTGTCGGGCGTGATCTTCTATATTCTTCGAGTACATTGTAACATCATCTAAATACACTACCACACATCTATTTATAAGTCCTCAGAAATCTACATCCATGGCCCTTTGTAAGGTTTCTCCTGCGCTGATTAACCCGAAAGGCATGCGTTTATAGGGGAAGGTTCCCCATTTGGTTCGGAAGGTGGTTTTTAAACAATCTTCTTCTTAAACCAATACTTGGTTGTATCCTGAGAAACCGTCTAGTAGGGAGAAAATCTCTGAGCCTGATCCGGTCTGCAAGAGTTGTTCCATCAGCAGGACAGGATAATTGTCCTTTTCGGAAGCTCTGTTGAGGTTCCATAAATCCAAGCATAATCAGATTTATCTCAACTTTTTCCTCACCAGAACAAGATTTTCTACCCAGGCGAAATGTCTAACCTGGAAAATTATCTTCGCTCCTGATACATGAGAGGTTCCAGGGATGGATGATACTTTCAGAGCTTTTGCTGGAAAGGTTTTATTTTGGGTTTCAATAGGATGGTGTGTTGAATAATGCGAGTGTCATACATTTTCAAATCCTTATAGGACCATGCAAAGATGTCCTGATATTGTCTAAATAATTTGATGTAGGCTTTCCTCTCTTCCTTAGATATGGTTTTTCCGAGGTTCACATTCTTCGGGTTCTCTGGGGTTCCAAGATTTATGGTTTCATGGAGGGGGCAAGAACTACCGGTCTTTGTGTTTTTGGGTCCTTTAAATCGTTCCTTCAGATCAAACAGATTCTCTAGATTAGCTACCCCCTCAAGATTGTGTGAGCCTTCGATTCTTTATAAATATTGGTTCCTGTTGATTTCTCCTGGAACTCTTCCTCGTCAATAGTGAGATCTTTGAAATTATATTGGTTGGTTAAGAAGTTGATGATCTGTTCATATCCCTCAAAGACTTTCCAATTAGAAATGTTATTAGGTATTGATGGTTTGTAGAGAAGTTCTACAGTGAATCGGGAGGCTTCATAATCTTCTAGAGGCGATAGTGTGGAAGCGGTCGTGGCTAGGGAGTCAGCAAGAATATTATTTTCCCTAGGAATCGTCATGATATTGAAAGACTCAAAGCTCTATATTAACCTATGCTCCTCCTACTGGTAGTTCTTAATATGAGGCGAATTGCAGTGTATAGTATTCTTTACTTGTCTAACAATAATTTCAGAGTCTCCGAAAAAATTCAATTCTTTGACATTTAGAACTATGGCTTTCTTTAACCCTTGTACTAGAGCTTCATACTCGACAGTGTTGTTGGTACATTCGAATTCTAGTCTACAGGACAGGAAATGATATTTACCTTTATGGTCGATGAGGGTGCACCCTGATCCTGACCCTTCTAGTGACTTAGATCCATCAAAATAGAGGGTCCAAATGGGTGAATGACAGTCGCTCCTTTATGTTTCCTCTTTAATGTTTTGTTCTTCGATCTTTCCTCCCGCAAGTCCAAGCGTGGAGTTTTGGAAGAAGAGAGAGTCTCCCATCGGCATTGGTGATTCTTCTTGGAAAATCATTTTGGAGTTTTTGGTGAGCGGAACATTAGACAGGAGAGGAGAAAAGTTCCCAAAATGGGAATCACATGAATAATTGCCCAACACGAGAAAGGCCATGGATGCAGGTTCATTAGGGGTTTCTATATCAGTGACCATATGCTTCAGTTATTTCTCCCTATCGATCCTGATGATGTTGTTGTATCCCTTCAGTGGTAGGCAAAGGTGTGCCCAATCTATACTAAAATATCCATTGATCTTTTTCAGACCAATCTCGGTTCAGCAAAAGCCCATATGCCTCTAGAATATCTACTATAATGATGTCAATTACTTGCACAAAATTAAGATGTGTCACTATCCTGATCATCACATATCTGAGTTCTCCCTTGAACTTGACTTGGGTTCTATATAATTGTATAACATGCTTATCACTTTTGACAGGGAAAACACCTAATTTATTACAAATGACCAAGGGCATCACGTTGGAGGACGCCCCAGAATCTACCAAGCAATTGTGAAGGTTCATGTTGAAGACTTCAAACGTCAGGAGGAAAGGTGGAACAAAAGGATTTTCCCTCCTATATCCTAAATAGGTGTT
Organism: Picea sitchensis; assembly: GCA_010110895.2. Taxonomy (NCBI): domain Eukaryota; kingdom Viridiplantae; phylum Streptophyta; class Pinopsida; order Pinales; family Pinaceae; genus Picea; species Picea sitchensis. The sequence goes on from SNQJ01S0084799.1 coordinate 43,659, forward strand.
CACAATCGGCTTACTCACCGGATTGGTGGAAGACATATTTCTTTCCAGATTGCTTGCCTCCGCCAGTTTTCCTACGGAGTTCAGATCCTGCAGCAGAAAGTCTTTCTGCTGGGGAATCCTACACACGTCCATAACGGATATGTTGACCCTTAACTTTTTCAAATCTTCGACCACATTATAATATAGTTTGGTCGATTCCTGGGTGTGAATGATTATAGGCTTCTTGTCGAAAGAGGAAGGCATTTTCGGGTGATCGAGAGTTTCCTTACTCCTCAAGACCTGGGTGACGTTGGCATATTTCGATATAGGCGGACTCTTACTACGCGTTTGTATCACTAATACTTTTGCGGGTCATTCCTGGGACTCAAACAGGTCACTGGAAGGCATGATCAGGTCGAGATCCCATATCAGCATGGTCGTGTCTTATGGTGGATCAATCTCTTTCTGATCGATACTATTGATAGCCGAACTACTTGGTTGTTCAGTTAGGGAGACTTCATCCAAGAATTAATTGGACATCAAATTTATGGTGTGTACCCATTGGGGGCAGTTTCTTTCGGAGTGGTTTTCCTGGTGATACGTGTAGAAAGAATCAAATGCGACATTCCCTAGATCAATATTTAAGTTGGCTGGGGGAGGTTCAATTGATTTGAATGGTGGGTTTCTTTTAAAGAAAGGCTTATAGGGCCTTTGGCCTAGGTTTCCCTCCCCTGTGCTTATCTTCATGTCTATAATATCATTTGATAATTTCTTAACCATGCATTGCAGATCCTCTATATCCCCATTTCCCTTGTTGGGAGTTTGTTCGGTCGGTTTCCCCGATAGTATAGTTAAAAGGAGTCCTTTCCTAGGAGGAAGTTAGGTCTATATTTTTACTAAAGAAGCCTGGCCTTCCTTACATCCTTTCATCTGGAACTCTATCATCTTAGCTTCTTCAAAATTCTTTGCAAGGGTTTTCTTAGCGCCTCTTTTCACAAACATAGAAATAGAAGCCAAAAGCGCGTTGGCATAAACCTCAATTTGCAATTATTGAGTTGGTTTCTCCACGGGATGGAATTTGTTTATAATGGTCATGAGTATTTTATTGAAATCCTTGAATCTCTCTTTTGGGGTCATGGTGGCTATGAACAACTCATCCATAAGGGCTCCCACAGTATTTTCTTCCACAAATTTTTCTAAAAAATATTTTTGGAACTTAGTCCAGTTGGTTGTAGATACTACTAGCAAATTAAAATACCACGTGGAAGAAAAAATTTCAAATGTGTAGGGAAAAAGTCTACAGACTATGTATTCATGTTGAACATTCATCATCCTAATTGCAAGTATGAATTTCTTGATATGATATTTAGGTAAACCTGAGATCTTAGGATCATAATTGGGGAGTAGTTTGTCCGAGTCTCAGGGAAGATTATGTACTCGTCCAGGGATGGCCACGACATCTCCGGCCAACCAAGGTTGGTTGTCTTGAAGGGGGATTTCCCTTTTCTCCCCATGATCATTATTACCTTCCATATCTTCGGAATCCAATTTGAGCTCCTCTTCTTCCAAAAAATTGATTGGCTCAGAGATATCATCGGCTGGCGTTTCAGGTATTAAATCAAGAGGTTCTTGGATTTAGGTAATCGCAAAATCTATCAAGTCTTCTACGGAGTTTACAAAAATTTCTTTGGGAGTACTAACCACTGGTCTGCTTTGTTGTTTTCTTAGAGGAAGGATAATAGCTAAGGACAATGCGCCGATTTTTTGAGCATAGGCTCTAGTGATTCTTCATAACTGATTCACTTCCTCGTGAGGAAGAGCGTAAGGTATTTCAGGGTGAAAAGGTTCTTCCTCGTGCTAGGGTGGGATATCTATTTTGGGAATACTCAGTGTGTGTGGGTTGTCTTGTGAAGGACTAGCCATGCATGTGAGTTGTTACGAATCTGTAGGATGTTTGAAATGATAGATAACATATACATTCAACCATTCATTCTCATGCCCTCCTTCTAGCACCAATTTTGTTGATGGGTATTAAATCCCTTGACTCAATAGTAGGAACCAAACCCTCCATTGAGGCCCAATTAGACTCTGCAACATTTAAGATGGAATGGCTATCCAGATCTTAAAATCTGGACGATTTATCGATGGGATTTATGTTTCCTTGTGAAGGCTCTTCCTTCAGTTAAGACGATTCTTTTTCTGTACTTCTCTTGGGTGGGGCTGGTATGAGAGATGCAAACCGATATAAACCAACTTGACAAATAACAGGAAAATTTTTTAACTATTGGGAAGAGATTGAGCTTAGGATAACCCGCTGCTCAAACATGTAGGTAGAGATTCTATGCCAAGAAGAATTTAATTGATTCAAACATGAGACATAATAGGTGGGAGAAGGTATCGGTTTCATAACTGAAGTGGAAACAAACAACGCAAAAATATCAAGTGGTACCCAAAAAAAGAAAATGTTCATAGATTTTTTTAGGGTATGTTGAGTGCTCAACATGATGTACACAAACATAGAGGTAGACCGAGGAAGAGTCACCAGTGAAAATCGTAGGAAATAAAAGGAGAGGGAGCAAAGAAGGAATCTCCTCTAGTACACAGGAAATAATTTTTTTTTTTAAAGGTTGGGATGAACAAAATTAAAACAAAGACGCCAGCCTCTTCACACATAGGGAAAAAAAAGAATGGTTTTGCAGAGTATGGACAAACAAAACAACCCAACATAGGTCTCCCTCTAGTGTGCTATCACATGTAGGAAGGCACATTTTTGTTGTATAACAATCAAAATGACAATCCTCTAAGCGTATTTAAGCATTAAGACGCAAAGGTAAGGAGCTGGGATGATGGCCATAACAGTGATGGCACAAGGGAAGGTATTCGCAAGGAGACACCTAGGTAAAAGAAGAAAAATGAAGTAGGGATTTAACGAATGGAAATAACGAAGAGAGAGGAAACTTTGTGTGGGTTCAGCCTATGAATTTCCCCAGCCACACATATGAGAAGGGAAGGAAGGGAGTTACCTAACAAGACATGCAGAGTAAAATCGATAGAGTTCCCAAAGGAAAAAAACAACGTAGAGTAAAACCATGAATGATCAGATAAAAAGAAAATAGATCTGGGTTGAAGGTTCTGGGCATATAAAAAATGCAAAGTCTGAGGTGGGAAAGGGAAACCATCTCGGATATTTTGAAAACCCCAAAGGCGAAGATTCGACTGTGAACACATTCTATAACTAGGAAGAAGTACAAGCAGTAAAATAAAGAAGGAAAGGAACCCAATAATTTACACACACACATCCAGAAAATCATTACCACCTTCCATCTAAGCATAAATCCAGATAAAAAATGAAATTAATTTACAATTACGAAATTTAGATGAATCTGAAGTGGCTATCCCATGCTTGTGCTCTGTCTAGATCCTGCTTTCTAACTATTGGGACCTCACTGGTACCTCCCAACCAACGCTAGGAGTACTCTTCCTCCCCCTGAGCCCCCCGAGATGCAAATGGGCCAAGAACACAAACCAAAAAATTAGCTAGCTCCTAGCTTTCCTCACAAGGTCGGGCTATCACTCTCTATTTGATATGGGTGTCCCAACTCCCACAAGAAAAATCAATCAAGAAAACTCTGACAACATAACCTTATGCTTGCCAATCAGTGATCCATTCCTCTTCTCTTCCATTTATTTTATATATTTCTTCTTAGTGACATTTCTATTTTCAAATTAAATTAGTTTTATTAAAACTTAATTAGGAAATATTCTCCCCCGTACACTTGTCACCCAATCCCTTAGTTGCACCAGAAATTCAATTAATTAATTAAATTAAATTGCCAATTTCCCTCACCCACCTAAAACCATTCCTAAAAATGCTCCTTGTTGTCCCTTTATTCCCTCCCTTTCCTTTAATGACTGACACCCTTCTTAAAGCTCAGTTGATTTCATTTTAGGAAATTTCTCTAGACTAGATTCCTTTCTATGTCCCACATTCCTTTTTCATTTAAATTTCATTTTTGTCTAAGTTCAAATTTAGCAAGTTTTGCACATAGACAACAATTAAAATTTTAGATAATTTAATCCTCCTTTAAGTTTCCCCCTTTTATTTTCTTCATCCCCCCTTTATTAATTTTTTAATTAATTTTTAGTCCTCATAACCTACTTAGACCTAGGCTTTAAATTCAACTAGGTTTAGCAATATTTTTTTTTGGGTGAAGGTTATAATTAGTAAAATTTACTTATAAATAATTAATTTAAGGCTCAGCATGTCAAGGTAAGATAGTGTTTTCTAGGAACCTAGGTTCATTGACTCACCTGTATTTAAACATCGCAATGTTCCCCTCAAGGTGCACTATGTGCTCCAAGGGTGCCACTCGCCTTTATTCATGTTTCAATTATGCAACGTTCCTTTCAAGATGCACTATGTGCTCCAAGGGTGCCACTTGCCTTTTGAATGATTTTGGTAGACGTCTAACCCTTAGAGTCAAAACTCCATCAGGAGACCTTGTGGGATACTAAGGGCCTTTAAGGAATAAGGACTTTGCCTTATTGCATTCCTCTTAGAATCTTCATGAGTGACTTTCTTAGTTGGCTCTCATGGTATCGTGGATCTCTCGAACTAGGTAATCGTTAACCTACAATTCGATCCATGACAAGAGTGCTAGTAGGATGTGGCAGGCTTACTGCCACACCTCTCCCTCAATATCTCTGGTTGTCGTGCATGACCCCTTTACTCCAACTATGAGTCTGATTAGAAATCTATCGTGAGCCTACATCCATCAATGAAACATGACAGCTATCCATAAACAACATCATAATATACTAGCCATATGTCACATATGCAATAACAAAAATACTCAAACCATATACAATCCACTCCCTGACTCAATCCAGAGTCCAAGGAGGTCCATCAATGCCATCGACAACCTCAATCAGTCAAGAGTCCTGCACACTCAGGAGAAACCATCCAATAGCATTTTTCTATACATAATCATAATATAATATCATAATCCACAGTCTCGTCATCATAATCCATAAGTGAATCAGTCAGTCATACAATGAACCAGATCACTTGCACGCAAGTGTCCTCAAGGATAAGTCACATTAGGTGTGTGCAAGAGTAGGATGTTAAACTTCTAGGCCCTATGTTCCAGCTTCCTCTTCCTCTATTATTTATGGCATGGCTTCCCCTACTGAAGAAACTCATCCTGTAGCAGCAATTTGTCAGTAACTAAGACCGTAATAAACCATACATGACATTTTGCTTGCATTAAACAATAATTGGCTCGGAAATTGACACAAGATACATGCAAATCCATCCATAAAAAACTATTTAATAATTTCCAAGTGAGCAGGTGGTGACAGGGTTCATGGGACATATGGAGGGAGTGTAATGAGCGAAAGGTGGTATAATGAGAGGGGATAATTACATGAATACTGCTCATCAATTCATTAAATAATTTGACTGTGTAGTAAAAAATATAAAATATCAGTTGCCAACCATTGATGTGTCATATATTTTGTCAGTGTTACACTAACCTTTTTAATTTATTTTACAGAAAATGGATGCCAAAATGATATTGGGATTATGAGGTGGATATAATGAGCGAAATGTAGTAGCATGACATGAATATAATATGGATACTGTTCATATAAAAATAAATCAAATCAAACAATTAAACATAACTTTGTTTAGATCTCCATAATTCAATCAACATTCACTTTTCAAAACCACCATCTAATATGTCACTTCTTTTACAAATTACTTGTTGAATTTCAAAAAAAACAATTCATAAACCCATAAATACTCAATTACAGTAGCCTTTGCATATATATAATATTTATATAGAAGTCCTATCAAATAGTCTTGAAATCGATGTGATGAACATAATAATCCTTTGATCTGTGAGCATCTATAACTCCAATGCTAAATCTATTTTCCTTTTAAAACCAATAGAAAACACACAATGATCCCAACCATTTATAACCAATTCTTGTTCTTTAAAATCAAATAAGAATATGCATAGTATTAACCACCATTTTCCCATTATTCAATCACTGTTTGACATAATCAACTGGGCATTAAAACTCTTAATTGGACCCCAATCCTTTCACACATAGGTCTCCTTTAAAAATACAATCAACATAAGGATTGATTTGAATAACATTCAACAATTAACATGCATCTTCTAAGCCCAAACTTCACATAAATTAGCATGTAAATACTTCTTTTTTTTAAATTGTCCAATGAGACACGGAGCCAACTCATGCTCAATCGACCAAGCACACACAATGCTTGTTTACTCTTGACTAGATTTGAAACAATATCAAGATCTCATTTAGGGTTTAAACACAACAAATGGGGAGCACTAATAGATGCTCAATTGAAGGAATAAGTCTTTGAAAACGTAGACAACTCATTCCCTTCAAAATTTACCACAAACATATAACATGTAACAATACTCTTGATAGTGAGGGTTACCAAAAATATAGTCAACCACCTCCAAAAGAGAACAATAAGGAGCGAACCCTTAAACAACACAGTAAAATGAGTGTCCAAGCACAAATGGTGCCCAACCAAAAGCATATATAATGCTTCCATTAATCTTTCTGGATGATGTTAAACCTATTTGTGCCATTTTCCAAGCAACAATGTCAATGAGAGAAATTTTATGATAGCTAATAGCTTGGGGTCTTTCCAAGCCAAGGAAAAAAACTTTAAACTTTCAATAGTTCACATTGCAACCCAGAGTGTTGAAAAATATCAACCACAGAGACAGAAAATGGAGTGGAAAATATTAAACATAGAGATTGGTTGTAACACCCATGCACAAATCTCAGAGTTTGTTAAACATAATAATAAATTTCCACAGAGAACCAGACCCAAAACCCAAGTCGACCGAACATGCTTTACTGTCATTTTATCAATAAATTTACACAAAGATTATCCACAATAAGGAGAGCACAACCATTCCTTTTTTTTTTTTAAACCAGCAGTCCAGAATAATTGCCAGAAGAACCCACAGGCACAACACCAATTACACTATTCAAATATCCAATAATAGCTTAAGAAAAACACAGACCATGAGCAATCCTGAGACAAAAATTAATTTGAAGGGTAGAAAAACCATCATGGATGGAAGAGTAAGGAACCATACCTAGAAAAGCTTGCACAAGGAAGAGAGTTAGACTATATTCCACCTTCACAACCAAAAATCATGGAGCATCAATAGCCACCAGAGCCAAAAACAAAAAATGCAAGTATGACTAGGGTGACGGGCCTTGAGGTTTGTTTGAGTGGCGTGAAGTAAATGCATGTTGCTTATCCCTACAACCTCTGATCCGGACTATTTTCGGCACAAAATGAGAGCGGAGATATAATAAAGAAATGCACAGAGATATCGTGTATATCCAATAATATAACAGAAATATATCAGAGATGAAACCATAAACACAGAGATATAGTAATACACAATTTCTATTAATGAAAGAAATGTACAGAGACTGTAAAAATACAGAGTGAAAGACTCGCTAGAATGGTGGCAGCTTATCTCTAAGAAGAGATGTGACAACTACTCACATTCGCAAGAAGATGAGTACAATGAGGCTCTCAAGGCATTTTTACAATAAATAGGAATGCCAAAAACCCTAGACATCCAAAAACCTAACCCTCGGAGATGAAGAGCCAAAAGTCATGTGGGCCCCGTTTGGGTAAGTTAGTACATGAACTTCCCGAGGTCGTAACTTTTGCATATGATCTCTGTTTTAGGTGTATGATAGCTCGTTGGAAAGGTATCATTGAGGAGATTCATTTTGGGGGCTCAATCATGACTTTGGATATCATTGAGAACCTCTATCTAGAAAACCTTCATTTAGGTCCTCAAAATGGCCCCAGAAGTTAAAACCTACTGAAAATAGTAAATTGTCAGAAAACTGTTTTGAGCCAGTCAAAAAAGGTGGTTGGCCACTGATATCCACCTGGATCAATCCTCCCTCCTTAAGAAACAATAGTCTCCATTTCCATGAGTTCTCGGGGTAGAGGGAAAAGCGTTTATTGGATCTACATCTTGGTGAGTTGCTTGTATTGTTGGAGACATCGCGCTGCTCAGTTTGTGGAAGTATGTCAAGAACCTTTTGAGGCTGAGGATGTTCAACAAGTCAAGATACATGAGAGGACGGTGTGAAGAAGGAATATTTTCACTTTATTGCAGCCTTGTCGACCTGCTTCTGTTGGATAGAAGGTGCTTGGGGCGAGGCTGTAGTGGTTGCAGTGTCCTTATGTTCTCCTTTTGAACAGATTGTGAAGAAGCTAAATTTTGTAGTATGAGATACTACCTTGTGGCACTTTTTAGGTGGAACAAAAATCGAAACTACCTCTAGTGTGCGTAGAGATGACCCCAAAGTAGCTGTGTGATGACACTACAGTCGAGACTCATAAACAACATGGATGCTTCCACATATAGCGCTGGCCCAAGAGAACATCATAGACATCGAATGGGAAACATCCTTGCATACATCATCCTTGAAGGGTTGGATGTCGTGTTATGACATCCAGAAATGCTGTTTGACACAGAGATCTCATCCTTAATGAAGCCACCCGATGTTGTATGGCTGCTTGAATTGTGGTGTTGTCGACAATCCCAAACATTTTGAAGACCTCTACTAAGATGAGGTTCTTGGCTTGTTATCAATAATAAAATGAAGTGGGGTCCCCTCCACCCACCTCTATGAATGAAAATGAACTCCCCTCTTAGGGATACATTGGGTTCTTCGGTTGAATTATTTTACAAATTGCAACAATAGCCAGCCTGGAACCTAGTCAATGATGTCCTTTACTAGTATTTTCATGATCAGATTATGAATCAGGGTTGACTCCCCTTGTCTTTGATCTTGTCCACCAATGACTATTTTTGGCGACATTCATCGATTGATTTGTCGGGGATTTTGTGGAAATGCATTTTCGGTGTCCTTCTTTGTCTTCCCGTGACCCTTCTCTTCTTGTGTCTTGGGTGGTTTTCGGGAGACATTTTGTTAGGGTTGTCTTTGTCATACTTTAGTTTTTTAGCAGTTTATAGTTGAAATCTCGTTTGATACGTTACTTAAATTTCTTCACCGATTTTAATAGCATGTCGATAAGCAACAGAATTGATGAGATGTCGAGAAAATCCATTTTGGTCTGGATGTATATGTGTAGAGACCCACGGTATTTGAGAACCAAATGTCGCTCGAGAGTCTTTGATACCCATCTTGGTAAGCAAGGTATGGAAGGTATTGGTGAACTCTGGAACCTTGGCCCCTCTCTTGCTGTGGGTGTGATTACACTTCCTATACATGTCTTGGTCCTCCATAGTTTCAACGAGTAATATTGTTCCTTTCTGTATCCCACAAAAATACCAATTAGGATCGACCCCATATATTTTAGACTCCTCTGTGTAACTCTGTTCCCAATAAGTTTCCACCAATGTTTGACATAGGGAAGAGATTTAAGGAGTCTGAAAGGTGATCTTTTCTTCAGCCAGAGGCATGAGCAGGAGAGCCTTATCTAACAAATTGCTCGGCCTTCTAGGCATTTGCATCTATCTATCCTTCAAATATAGAATATAAAATTAACTATTTGTGAACAGAGAAATAACCTTCTAGCAAATTTAACCATTTGTCTAGGGCATTTGCATCTATCTATCCTTCAAATATAGGAATATAAAAATTAACTTGTACCTTGAAAGGAGAGGTGCCTCCAAAGTGGCCATTTGATGAATATGTGCCTGTTTCTATCGGTAGGTGTTGAAGGATGTGGGAAAAATTCTCCATCATTTCGTCCCTCTGTCACGTGAGAGATTTCTCAAGCAACAGACTGATAGGATCTGCTCTGTCATTTTTATTTTCTTCTGCCATTGGGGGTTTCTTGGGTGTGCAAGAGAGATAAGCTCAATACCCAACTTGCTATACTCATACCTTGTCAAGGACATGCATTGAAAAAAAAAATGATCAAGAACAACATGCTCTGATACCACTGATCCATATTATTTTCAGCACAAAATGAGAGCGGAGATATAATAAAGAAATACACAGAGATATTGCGTATATCCAATAATATAACATAAATATATTATATATTCAACCATAAACATAGAGATACAGTAATACATGATTTCTATTAATGAAATAAATGTACAGAGACTGCAAAAATACAGAGTGAAAGACTCGCTAGAATGGTGGCAGCTTATCTCTGAGAAGAGATGTGACGGCTACTCACATTCACAAGAAGATGAGTACAATGAGGCTCTCAAGGCCTTTTTACAATAAAAAGGAATTCCAAAAACCCTAGAAATCCAAAAACCTAACCCTAGGAGATGAAGTGCCAAAAGTCATGTGGACCTCGTTTGGGTAAGTTAGTACATCAACTTCCCGGGGTCATAACTTTTGCATACGATCTTCATTTTAGGCGTATGATAGCTCATTGGAAAGGTATCATCGAGGAGATTAATTTTTGGGGATCAATCATGCCTTTGACTATCATTGAGAACCTATATATTGAAAAACCTTCATTTAGGCCCTCAAAATGGCCTCGGAAATTAAAACCTACTAAAAATAGAAAATTGCCAAAATTGCTAGAAAACTGTTTTGAGCCAGTTGGAAAAGGTGGGTGGCCACCAATATCCACCTGGATCAACCTCATTCAATTCAACGTACAAGCCATCCAATTCACCATAGCACTGACATATCCCAATTTCATAGTGTGACACCTTTGTAATGTCAAACTCTCCAAAATAGCAATGTGCTATAACATTAAGCCATGTGCATTCAACATATAACATCCAATAAGGCAAATACGTCTAGTAGAAAAGGTTTGTTCAACCTTTTTTTGTCACAATCATAAATAGCATTAGAGATTGTACATAGTCCTTTTCTTTAAAAGAACCCCAATATTATCCCTTTGCAAGATCTTATTTAGACCAATTAATGCCATATTTGATTGCAAAAACAAAACTTATAATAATCCTTTCATCCATATGAGAGTCTTAATATAATTTGCAAGTGGCTATAACAAATATTAGTCTTATGCATGAATCAACCAATCATATTATGTCACCCTAAAATTTTAAGCATGATTCGAAACATCGAAATGTTGAAGACTATGCTGATAGCATCACAATAACAAATAAAATATAAGCACAACATATCCATCATAGTGCCACAAGTATACAAGGGGGTCCCACCTACAAGTTCATTATTAATATAAATAGTTAATAGAGATCGGCAGTCATTTGCAAGCATAATATTCATTGTTGCATTTTTAAGTGTCAACAAACTGGCGACTCCATAGGGAAATTTGTTTCCAACAAATTAAGAACTTAGAATGCATGGTTTCGCAGACCAGGTGAAACATAAAATCAAGGAATTATACATCAGAATGATTATGCAACAGGGGAAATGAGGCGAATAAGGGAAAACATGATTTGGGATTTTGGGAATAACTCATGGAAAGTGTTACGTATGAGGGGATTATTCCTGTATGCATAACATTTGATTTATCAAGGTGAAAGCATTCTATTCTTTAAGGAGAAAAAATTCTAGTGTGCGCTTTTTTAAATCTTGGGCCGAGGGAAGAAAAGGAAAGTAGAAAATAGGGATGAAAAACCAATTATCTTATCTAACAACAGTACTGGAAGAAAATATTAATTTCTATGATGTATTCAGGGGGGACATCATGATAGATGTGTAACTTTATTGTTATTGATTAACAATACTTGGAGAATAGCATCGTTGTGGAAAAATTGATCCATAATTTTATTTTTGACAAGAAAAGATGTCAATAAAAGAAATAAAACAACATAAATGAAACAACAAAAGGAAATAAACAGCAAATCAAAATCAAAGCAATGAAACAAAACTATAATACAGGAGTAATTCCATACAACATTTAAACTTTCAAGATGGTTCCACATAGTGTTTCAAGTTGGAACAGTTGGTGCTATAGGAAAATAACCACTCTTTCAAGTAGTTTAGAATATAAGAATTTGCACGCAAGACACAAGTGATTTTAAAAGGACTCAACCATAACTTTTGAAACTTTGAATGCCTTCCTCTATCAGCATGAGATGAATCCCACAACACGAATTTCTCATTAACCTTAAATATGACATCTTTTGCACTTTTATTGAAATATTTCTTTACAGTTTGTAGTATTCTCTTTATGTTCTCCAAGGAAAACATCCTTTGTTCCTATAAATCCAACAATGCATTTACACTTTGAGGTATATTAGAAGAATTCAATTCTTCAATCTGTAGCATCAGTCGTAAAGAAGAAAGTTCCAACTCGGTAGGAAGAATGGATTCTTGACCATAAACAAGCTGAAAGGTGGTGCAACCTGTGCTCACCTTGGTGGTAATGAAATATTACCAAAGGGCGTAAGTGAGAAGGGTGTGCCATTGAGGAGGCTTATCTTCGATGAGGCTCTTGATAATTATAACCAGATTTTTGTTAGTAGACTTAGCTTGCCCATTTCCTTGAGGATAATAAGTTGATGAGGTAAAATGTTTAACTCCCAACTTAGCTAGAAACTGAGTCAGCTTAGCAAAAATAAAATCGTGGCCATTATCTATAATAATCTCTAAAGGAATTCCAAATATGTATAAAATATTAGTTTCAGGGAAAGAAATAACATACTCATCATGTGCATGCTTAACTGGGACAACTTCAGTCTATTTCATAAAATAATCTGTCATTGTCGAGATGAAAACTTTCCCTACTGAAGATGGAGGATTAATAGGATCGATAAAGTCCAGACCCCATTTTGAAAAAGGAAAGTCAGGGAGGAAAAGTTATAAAGGCATGGAAGAAAGAAGTTATTTCCCAGCGAACTTCTGGCAGTTGTCACAAGATCTTGAAAAGTTATAAGAATCTCGAAAAATTGAAGGTCAATAGTACCCTTTTCTGATAATTTTAAAAGCAGTAGTTTTAGCAGAAAAGTGACCACCTACATGAATAACAGAATCTGAAGATCCATGGGTTTCTTGTAACAATTTTTGTGCTTCCTCATTATTTACATGGCAAAGTAATATACCATCGACATATCTCCTAAACAATAAGTCTCCTAAAATGACATATACAGAAGATTGAATATGGAGCCTTCTCCTTTGATGAGTATATAAGTTATCTAGACATCTCTAATTTTGCGAGTAATACACCATATCTTTATACCAGGGATGTTCATCTACAACAAGGATTTGACTATCAATGTAAAATAGTGCTGGCAGAGGGTTATCTTGTTCATCAATTTCTTCACTTTCTTCATCATGTTGAGCCAAGTGAAGGGCTAAGTCACGCCCCTTAATGGATTTTGAGGTCATGATGGTTAAATCATGCTCCTGGATCTTTGCAAGCCAATGTGAAAGCTTCCCTTAAAGATAAGTCCATGAGAGAAAAAACTTGATAGCAGGTAAAGTTACTTTTACTAGTGTGTGCTTACCTAAGATAAAGTGGAGAAATTTCTCCACAACTTTAACAAGAGCGAAATCATTTTTTTCAATATAAGAATATTTAAATTGATCATCTGATAATATTTGACTCATTTAATCTATTGATTTTTCATTATTCTGGTCATCACATTGTATGAGGATAGAAAAGATTGCTTCCTCTGTGGCATTAGTTTATATAATAAAATTTTTCTCAAAATTTGGCCTCACTTGTTAAGAACCAAATATCAATATAGCATAGAAAAACCTCAGAATAAGTACTGAACGCCTTGAAAAAGAGAGAAACTCGGATAATAATCCTCTTCGAGGGGGAAACCTCCTTATGCCCACATAAATGTACAATTATAAGATGATTCAAAATGAAAATGTCTCCTTGGTATATATAGGATACTAGGAGGTATAATTACAACTAATGGACTAAAGAAGACATAAATAAAATAACATTACTAATATAATATGCCCTAATTAAGGGGTAATGAGCCACTATTTAGGGCTTAGCATGCCCCTCCCCTTGAGACAAGTGTTGTCCGCAACGCTTGAGTAACTCTAGATGCTTATGTATAAAAGACTCATCTTCCCAAGTGGAATCTTCAGCCGACAATTTCCTCCATTTAATGAGATACTCTGAAATGGATCTATTCCTCAGCTGGCGAAATCTTGTGTCAATGATGGCTTCAGTATCCAATATGATTTTTCCTTCCTCGTCAAGTTCTAGCAATATAGTTTGAACTGGGATCTTGTCACCTATAACCTTCTTTAAGCATGAAACATGGAAAACTGGGTGTACTCGTGAAGATGCATGCAACTCCAATTTGTATGCCATAGTACCAATCTTTTGCAACACCTTA
>SNQJ01S0084799.1:57968-68153 GCA_010110895.2 Picea sitchensis
GTTTCTGCATTTGTTTTATTTTATTGCTCCGCGGTCCTATTTTTCTAACAGAGTCCTCTTGACTCTCCATGTTATGAACTTCGAAATAGAACTTGTCTTCTCTAGCTCTGCTCTCCAACTCTCAACAATGTGACCACTAGATATGACCACTCGCCAATCAAACGAGCACTTCGCTCCTTTGACTTTCCAATCAGTTGAAATGATGATCTTTCACCATGTGTCCTATGGAACCAACGGTCCAAGTATTATCGCGATTTCACCACATGTCCTTCTTGACTCAACGATTAAGATATTATCGCAATTTTGCAACTTCACGAGCCTCTGTCATGCCTGATCAATGATCCACAATCTTGATGATTTGGAGGTCCATATCTTCTCATGATCTTGCATATCGTGAGTTCCCACACCATACTCTGTTGACTCCTCCTATGTGCAAGTCAGTGAAAATTCCAATCGCTTGCCACGTGTCCTATGACTCCAACGGTCAGGATTGTTATCTAAATTTCGCAAATCGCGAGTTTGAACCTCTTTCCTTTGGATTTTTCGATCTGCGAAAATCCGAAATGAAACCTTTGTCGTGCTTTGAATATTTTCCTCCTTCTGAGCTTACACTGCTGATCTTGCCAATATCTCTATGCTACTGATCATGCTGATCTTCACCATCAATGACAAACACGCATACATGCATACTCTGCCTCTGTCTAAAAACATGCCAACACATTTTTCTTCCCTTTTTTATAGATGATTTCAAAATCATAACCCAATATCTTGGTTACCCATTTTTGTTTTTCTTCTGAAGATAGTCTTTGTTCCAAGAAGTATTTAAGGCTATCATGATCTGTTTTGACCTTGAAGTGCCTACCTATTAGGTAAGGATGTGATTTCTTCAATGCATGTAGTATTGCCATCATTTCCTTCTCATAAATGGGTTTGTGTAAGTCCTTTCCCTTGAGTGGTCAACTTTCAAAAGCCAGGGGCCTTCCTTCTTGCATTAGGACAGCACCAATTCCATTTCCTGAGGCATCACATTCCAAAATAAAGGTTTTTGTGAAGTTTGGAGTGGTCAAGCAGGAGCTTTGCACATCACCTCTTTAAGTTGTTCAAAATCTTTAGTTGCCTCTGGAGTCCATGAAAATGCATCCTTCTTAGTTAGTGTCGTTAAAGGTGTTGATATTCTTCCATAGTGTCAAACAGACTTGCGGTAGTAACCTATCAATTCCAGAAATCCTCTAAGATTCTTCAGTGTCCATCATGGCCTTAATATTGTTAGGGTCTACATTGACACCTTCATGAGATACAATATGACCCAAATACTCTACTTCCTTCACTCCAAAGAAACATTTGGATGGTTTGGGTATAGGAATACAAGAGATTGAAGAAGCACCCAAAGAACAATTAGAATAAATAGACAATATCATTGGAAATTTGGAAGCAAATATTGTCACATTGAGAAAATACCTTTAAAAGAAAAACATGCAGAACATCTCTAAAGTTTTGGACAAGATTATTATCAGTCAAAGGCCACATCAGGACAAGTTCATAATATGATACAACCAAACATAAAAGGGATCAAGATATGTTGGACCCACTGACCACACTGATAGGGGGGGTGAATCAATGTAGGTCTCATGTACACTTCTTTAAAACATTAGTTAGCAACCACTTCAAACATAATTACTTCCATTCACAACTAGTTGTTTGCATGTAAACATATCTCAAAAAGATACATCAAAAATAAATCATCACCATAAAGAACACAAAGGACACCAAATATATATATGTAAAATTTTTGTATTATTTGTTACAAGAGACTACAATATTGGGGGTTTATCAGCACCAACTGAAAAGAGAACCAACTCAAAGAGAGCACAAACTCTCAATGCAAGGCCTAGCTTGCAGATCTCAACATCAACTAAGATGTGAGGAATCCAACCCTCAAGTACAAGACCCAACTTGTAAACATAAAGAAATCTATCAAACTATAACAACAGTCTATACCAACACAAGTGCATCACCTATGAACCACACAACTTGTCACATCAATCTCATCATCCAAATACGATCTACTCACCCATATAAATCACCAAGACAACTCTCAACAATATAACCAAGATAACCAACAAGATACCTCTATAAATACACCATACTCTCAATAAACAAAATACCATAAGTTGTCATGATTTTGTTGTTGTGGTTCTAGTTCCGCAGTTTTGCTATCGTGATTCTGTTTCTGTAGTTTTTGTTCCATGATTCTTCTACCATAAATTTTTTTCCACGATTTTGTTGCCGTGATTTTGTTGTTGCGATTTTTCTACCGCAATTTTTCTGTCGTAAATTTGATCTACCAATAATACCTTCCAAATAACCTTTCACAATAATGGATATTCAATATGCTCAATTAGATCGATCACAATAATAGACCCTTTCTCTCTTATTTATATTCTCCAAGTAGCTTACTCAAGGAATTATCTTCTAACTAACTTTACCCAACTTCCTTCTTTTAGGACTAACCCACTTACAACCACTTTTCCAAAAATAGTAAACTCTCTAGTTATAGTTGCAACTAATTTATTTTTAATTATTTTCTTGTTGAAACCACTTAACCAATGACTAACCACTTTGACTGGTCAACTTCTTCTAGGAGCTTCTAGAATAATTTGACTTATTTGGCCTTCTAGGGGATTCTAGACACACATGAGGTTTCTCCAACTTCACATAGCCATAACTCTATAATCGTTAGGAGTTATGTGATGTTCCACATGTCACTAGAAATGGCATGAAATGTACTATCCATCTAGAATAGTCTCACTGACAAATTCATTGATCTTCATTACATGATTCTTCAAACAAACTTGGGTTCCCTAACCACACTGCTAGGACTTCTCAACCACCTAACCATTTGGAATTCACAAAGAATCTTCCCATGAGGGATTTCACCATAAGGGGACCACTTTGGAGTCCATACATCATACATAAATGACAAAACATCACTATCAATCCATACACACATCAATGAAAATACTTGACATCAACCCTTTGACATCAATCCTTTGACATTAATGAAAAAATAGTGCATCAATATCCCCCTTTGGCATTGATGGAAACACCAACATTGATGTCAACACCAATCATTGATGGCAACACTTAGACATGGAAATTCTCATGCTCCCTATGTGATCATCACCCCTCATCATTGTTCATCTCTCCAAATAAATGTGACTATCTCTCCCCATTTGAAATCAATGGAAAAGGGTGGTTCTCTCCTTGGGGATGATCCCCCTACCTGAACTCTACTTGGGGTTGCTCCCCCTATTGGAATGCATTTGAGATTCCTCTAAATAATATCTCCCCCTTTATAAAAGGGATATCACTCTGATGCAATGATGATGACATGGATACCAATCATCTCTCCTCCTGGAATAATGCTTCTACAACCAATCATTGGAAGAAGAATAACTCTCCCTATGTTTATGTCTCCCTTTATGTTCTCTGTAAGATGAACAATATACTACCTTTGAAATATGTTTCTGCTGCAAATGCTGCTTCTCAACCGGAACATAGATCAATTGCTCAAGAATTATTTATTCTTCCTATGATGATCCTTGGACCTATCCATGCATCAAACTCATTCCATACCATACATCATGAAGAAAAAGATATATCAATAATGAATAGTGAATCATGAACAAAGAATCAACCATGTACATATTATTCCATACTATGTGCCAACCATACAATATCCTGTACCATAATGAAGTGCATCACCCATATGACAAGAACATGTGCCAACTTTGTACCAACCATATATCAAGATCATCAACATCATCAATTGTATGGCATGTCAACCATGTGTCTCAAACAAGTGTCATATCACTCATGATATGCTTCTACAATGAACCAAGTGCCACAAACTATGTTTCAAGAAATGCATCTCAACCATCAAGCATTAATCAATGTATCAATCAAGCACCATAACAAGTGTCTCAACTATATCATCCCACACATCATGTGCCAAAGGATATGCTAAACAAGTAATACCAATGGTGTACTTTAGCCAAGTACTATCACCCAAAATCATATACCATCTACAAGTGCATAAACCATGCACAAAACCCAACAAGATCTACCACAATCAAGATACATATATTTCATATCAACCATAACTCATGTGCCAATGATACTACTAGCAAGTGCTTCTAACAATGTACCAAGTATGTACCAATCATGCATCAACTATAGATCAAGCTACGACTAATCAATGATGTACAACATAACCACCTCATCAACTCATCAACTACATGTCCCAATATGTATCTCAACCACATGCCAATGCATGCATCATGGTATGCCTCTAACAATACATCACAAGATATGTTAATTGAGCTCACATATGTACCAACCATGTACTATAACATATCTACATCAAAACTATTCACTAAATCAAGTACTAAGAAACCAATAGTACCTATAAACATGTACCAAAAGTGTGCCCCAATAGATAAATGATATACCTCTAGCTATCACCACATCAACATGATATGTCCCATAAACAACATGTCATAACTTCACGGAGAGAATACATAACGTAACCAACATTGTTCCTTAATAGAAAATGCCTCAATCCACACTCTAGGGTTATTACCATGTATCCAAGAAATGCATCAAGCATATGATCCAATACTCAACCACATGTTATCACCATATATTCATCAACCACACATAAAGACACGAAACCTCAAGCATACCATCTCAGACCCTACAAAAATAGAATTAGATCATTAAACCATGTTGCAATGTATTTGTACACCTCCCTTTTTGAGGATTTTACCACATGTAAGTGACTTCAATGCATATAACTCGCGTATGTACATGAATTTTCTTCATACAGATTGCATATATACATGTTGGCTACAGGCCCGACTTTGAGGAAGAGTAGCAGGTGTAAAGCAGACGTGCATGTAGTAAAAGAAGCATGTGCAAGACAAACGTGCATGCAAGAAAAGAAACACGTGCAAGAAAAACGTGCATTTAGAAGAGGAAATCATGCGAGACATGCATGTAGAAGAGGAAATCATGTGAGACATGCATGCAATAATACCTATCCATGATAGGGTCAGGGTTTTGGTAAGAAGATGTAATAGATGGTAAGACAAAAACATGTATAAGTAGGTACCTAGGAGGTCTAGGTCGGGGGTGGTGGTCGAACATCGTTCAGTAGTTGTTGTTTCTTAATGCTCAAGTTTGATGAGAGAGGACATGAATGACTGTAAATACGATCTGTTTTGTAAGTTGTTGATATGAGGAGGGGAAACCGGGTAGATATTGAGGGTTAGATCAGAGGCTAAGGAGCCTAGTGTGATCTAGTCTGCCTCATTGTAGATATCGACCCACTGATGGAGAGTTGTATTGCGCGTGGTGTTGTATTTTTGGAACCACCATAATAAAATAGTAGAGCAGCCAAATCTTTGTGGACATATCCCAGGAGGGGTGAACCATAGTAGATCTTGTGTTATGTGATTGAATATTGTGTATTTCCTTTACTGTCAATGATTATATGTTAGACAAATGCATGAATGACTAGTTAGATTTTCTATTTTACATGCATGAATAAGAATGATAGGGTATTCAATATAAGTTGAATGTTAAAGTAACAAATGAAGATCACATATTTTAATCCTAGATCCCCACTCATTCCGATGCTACAAGCACTTGAGCATTACAACCACCAATAGAACTATTTCGAGTGAGATTGCGCAGTGCACTCTATGTATTGTGTTGCCTTCTAGTTTACTAGAGTGGTGGATATTTTTAAAGGGGTTTTGTTGGAAACCATGGTAGAAATGAACCTAGGTCAGCCCAAGAAAGGTAGTAAGAATAGTACAAGACCAACAAATGGTTATGTTTCCGGCTGGAATAGAATGGGATTGAGTGAATGAGATCTATTGAAGAATTTTGAGAAGAATTTCATATCTGGTGAAGAAATGTTAAAAAGAATGACATTATAAAATGGGATGTTTAGACCATGGAACTAAATGAAGGAGGAGATTGATAGCTAGTTGAAAAAAAGGAGCTGAAACTTGTGCAAAAATATAACAGAAACCCGAAGTTAACATCGCACAAATATTTGGACAAGTACGTATTTAGCGACTTGCAAGAAGTATTTTTCTTTGATTTCCCACATGTGCTGTAGGAGTGGATATCGAGGTTGAAATACAACCACCCTACAAATCATATCAGACAACTAGAGTGGAATTCTATGGAGATTGCGCAGTTACAACAAGTTGACAATAAATTTACACGCGTAGTAGATTAGTGGTTAGACATCATTGTTGCAGGATTTATCACATAATTTATAGTAGATACTACAAAGTCTTACAAAACATCAGAGAAAGAGTTCTTGAAGGGAAATAGAGGTAGGTATATCATATCATTGTATACTTCCATCAAGAATTTATTGTATTAAAATAGTGTAATGACAATGGATTCAGACAACTAAACTTCTCTACATGCATGGGGGAAGGGGGGAAGCACTGAAAAGAGATAGAGAAATGGAGGACGAGATGGATAAAGGAAAGAAGGAGGAGGCCTTGGATCCAATCATGATGGAAGAAGACCATATCAAAAATATCATGGCAACAACTTGAAGAAAGTGCAATGGAGAACCCTACCAATACAAGATGAACAATCAGAAGAGAGCCATAGCTGCAAGGGAAGGCTTGGAAAGTGATGAAGAAGAGGTAGAGGATATCTGGGTTGTGGAGAAGATTGAGGAAATCTTGCATTCAACATATGAAAGGAAGAAAAGAGTTCCAAGGGAAGGAACCAAAGGTATAACTCTTATCCATATCAGTGTCACTGTGGAACCCATAAACCCATGTGCGACCAATACACCAGAAAGTACACCATCATTTAGAAAACTGAATTTCAATGGAAGAAATGCAACAGTAAGTACATCTACACATGGAGCAACAACTGGGGGAGCCATTTCAGGAAGCACTAGTCAAGGATCTACATCACGCGGAGGTAGTAGTTCATCATTTAGGATGGCAGGACATGATCCCACCATCAAGTTACTAGAATTCAAGGGAGAGGCGTATGGGGACTCTGAGAAGCACTTGTTCATCTATGAAAATATCTGGGAAGCAAAGAATATCAAAGATGAGGATACAAAACTTGCACATTTAGCTATCACACTAAGAGATCACACACTGAATTGGTACATGAGCTTATTTGCAAAAAGTACACCAGGAGCAACCAAAAAGATTATGGATATAGATAAGTTGTTGATAAATGAATTCCATAAGCATAGCTTAGAGGATTAGTACATGAATGAGATGATAGAGATCAGATAGAAACCAGGGAAATATGTATGGGAGATTGACTAGAGATTCAAACAATTAAAGGGAATGTTGAAGTATGTCATGACAGATATGCATCATAGACATATATTTTTGAATTCCTTGCTACCACACTTGAAATACCCTTTGAGACAATATAAGTTTCAAAAACAGGCAGAGGCTCTATAGACAACCTTACAACTAGAAGAGACCCAATACTAGAAGATAAATCTAAAAATAGAGGAGCTGAAGGAGGATCTAAAGAATTTAACATTTCAACTAAACCAGAATAGGAGTAAGGACAAAAGAGAAGTTGTTTAGTGTACCACATGTAGGACATCATGACATCACAAGAATGAGTGCCCAACATTCGCGCAGTACATGGAAATGGGACTGCCAAACCCTTTGTCGACAGGAGTACTATGGTGTGAGATTTGTAAGAAACAGGGGCATGATCCATATCATTTCCCAATGATTCATAAATACCAGACAATTCCTAATAGTTCATATTGCAATTTTTGTAGGTTAGTGGGCCATGATGACAAAGATTGCAGGACAATGGAGCTGATGAGGGAAAGAACATCAAACACCTATAGGGTGCAGACAGAAATGATGATAGGGAAATTTGCACCAAAGTTTAACCAAGTACCAGCCCCATATAACACTATGACACAAAAATATAACACTGCACAACCATAGTACAATACCGCACAGCCACAGTATAATCCTATGCAGTATAATTAGGTGCCTCAGTACAATGCCCCACGAGGAGATCAAGCTAGCTACAGTGGTGGAGGACGAGGTAGAGGAGGATTTGGAAGAGGCAAAGGACTGGTGGTATGCCATCACTGTCAACTACCAGGGCATTATTCAAGAGAATGTCCACTTCCACCTACGACATGTATGTATTATCGCATATAATATCATGACACAAAAGATTGTCTGACACTATTGGGGAAGATCCAAAAAAATAGGAATCAGAACAATCATAATTTTCAATGGATTTATGTAGGAGGTATGATGGAAGAAATATCAACATAGTTACGCACATAGGAGCTAAAATAGGAGATGACACAGTAAGACAAGATCCAACACAACACCAATGGGTGAAGAAGAATGTCGAACCACATAAGAAGTTTGATGCACAAAATGAAAAGGAGTTATTCAAGAAAGCTAGACAATAATTCTTGAACCCAGACATTGCATCTACATCAACTGCACAACATACTAAGGATGTACCAACGTACGAGATGAATTCATCGCTAGATCACACTAATGAAGCACAACCCTTAGGACAAGTAAGTACCATAAAGGATTTTCTGTAATCATGTGTTAAACTACTAAATGATCCATCATCTGTTAAAGTATTAAAAAATGTAAGTTTTAAACCTGTAAAGTAAAGCAATGCATATAGATTCTTAAGCAAAACATAATTTAATCAATGGCTCATACACATAGTACACATAGATTTTATACCAGAAACCCTCAACTGACAAAACCTTTCTTATATTCATTATATCGAATTTCACCATTCACCATACAATATATACAATGTTTTTAGGTATTCCGTAGATACCAAAACCCTAATCCCTTAATCCTGAATAAATTTAGTAAACTGCTAAAAATAGCAAAAAACCGCCCAAGAAAAAAAAATTGAGGCGTTGCGCGTAACTAGGGGGGCATACCTACACCCCCTAGGAAAGAGCCTGGCGCACACGACACAAAGAGAACTACTAGAGAGATCATCAGACACAGTTGTTGAATATGACGTGCCCACACACATACATGCAAAGAATATAACACATACCCAACATTCTCCCACTTGTTTTTTTCTTTGCATCCAGGGGTCCAGGGTATTATATAGTCAACAATCCAGGGAATAAATGCCCATTGTTACTCTACACCAGGAGAAATTTTCTATGCTCATAGATTTTGTCAATGAATCTGCAACATTCTTCAAAGTGTCAACCTTTTCCAGCAACACCTTTATTTCCTCAATCATGTCTCTCACAAAGTGATATTGAACATCAATATGCTTTGTCTTCGAATGATAAGTTGGGTTCTTTGCTCAGAATATTGCACTCTGACTGTCACAATCTAATCTCATTACTTGTTGTACCAACCCAATACCTGAACATAATCTTTGTAACCATACTGCTTCCTTGCTTGCATGAGTGGCTACCATGTATTTAGCTTCTGTAGTTGAGAGTGCCACTACAACCTGTCTTTTGCTCATCCAACTGATTGCTCCTCCAAATAGGTTAAACACATACCCACTTGTATATCTTCTACGATCCAGATCTCTAGCCCAGTCTGCATCAACAAATCCATGTATGTCCACCACTCTGTCCAATCCTGGTCTTCCTTGGTAGAAAAATCCATAACTGGTAGTGCCACAAAGATACCTAAAGACCCTCTTTACTGTTGTCCAATGCTCCTTCCCTAGTTTTGACATATACATGCTCAAAACTCCCACTACATGTGCAATGTCCTATCTAGTACAGACCATTGCATACATCAAACTGCCAACTAAACTAGCATATGGAACATGGGACATGTCCTCTTCTTCTTCCTGTGTCTTGGGACATTGATCTACAGATAACTTTACCCCTATAGGAATAGGAACCTTGACCAGTTTACTTCCATGCATATTAAACCTCTGCAATATCATCTCAACATATTTTCTCTGATTCAACCAGATTTTCCTGTTTGCATGATCTCTTTTAATCTCCATTCCCAGAATGAAGTTAGCAACACCGAGATCCTTCATGTCAAATTTGGAGGATAGCTGTGAATTCACCTCCTTGATAACATCCATGTTATTTCCTACCAACAACATGTCATCAAC
>SNQJ01S0084800.1:8388-30924 GCA_010110895.2 Picea sitchensis
AAATATTATGGCTACTAAGGTTACCAATTCGCAGTCAGCCCCTGGGCGGGTACAGTCGACAGTCCAGTCCGAACGTACGGGAAAGGTATCTAGCTCGAAATCAACTTGAAAGGATTCCACTCAACATTGTGGGTATAGCTTTAAGTGATCCCCATAATACGATCTGACCACTACAATCAGTCAAACCACGGAGGGATAATCTCCATAGCTTTCCCGAGTGAGACCTCATGCGTAACCCCTGTGTGAGAGGGGGATCCCAGGCAGACTTATACAACAATTGGATTTGACTCTCCCTAGCTCAGGATGCTAGCGTTTGTTTTGGAAACTTTGGAGATTTATTCTCACAGCCTAATCCAAAGTACTAATCCTAGTCTACTGTTGGTGGAGGATCCTAGAAAAGAAAATGTTCTAGATAGTTTTTAATTAGCGTTCATTTTATAGTTGTTCTTTACTCAAAAGGGGTGCATGGAAGTGAAATGGATGGAATGATGATGGAATCCCCAAAAATGCATCAAAGATGATAAGCAGTCAATTCCTTTCGATGAATATCTATTTAAGGGAGAGAGAGAGAGTTCTTTTCACTAACAAGCACTAATAAGGAATGACCTCAAACAAATTTTCTTCAATCAAATCCGATGTGGTGCTAAAACTTTTTGGAAATGTCTTCTAATATGAAAAATCAATCATGAAGATGTCTCTTTATTGTTTGTATGTGAATAATGATTAATTCGAAACAATATTCTTCCTGCCAATTATCCTTTTGGATCAAGGAAACTCAGACAAACATAAGCAAGTTTCATACAAACAATACACCCTCTTGTTGTGATAAAAAACAAGAAGCAAAAGAAAAGAAAACAAAGAAAATCAAGAACTTCACACAAAAAGAGATGTCGAAGAAAAATGACCTCAACTAAAACCAAATGAAGAGATTCGTAGACTTCTGATGTCCTTCACCAGAGTTTCTCGCTCAGTCAAAAAGGAGAGAAAAAACAATGCATGGATTTCAAACTGCAAACAGCAGAAAAACTCAAAAATAACAAAGAAGGCTACAAAATATAAATAGAAAGGTGTTTGTTCCTCAGAAAGAAGGATGTCAAAGTTGAATGGGAAGAATTATTGACTCACATAGAGGCTCAGCAAGTGAAACACAGAGACTAGACCTTGAAAAAAGCAATTCTAGAGAGTTTTTTGGCCAAAAGAGGGCTAGCGCTCTGGTGTAAAGGGCACCAAGCATTATATCACTCTATGTAACACACCCAGGGAGCGCTGGCGCTATGTCAACATAGCCAAAGGGGCGCCAGGCTTGAAAAGATCATAAAAATGTCTAAAAATAAAAAAATTCAGCCTAATTTTGGCAATCAAGCTGAGAATGATGGGGTAAGGAGTCGATCAGCTCATGAAATCAATTGAAAAGAGTGAACCAGGTCTGAAAAAAATCAAGGGGTAAGACAAGGTCTATGAGGAGAAATCAAAACCAAATAGTTTCGATTCGAGGCTCCCTAGTGGAGTCCCCAGTTTCTGTTGAAGGAAAATCTCCTTGTGGACAGGTAGATCTCCTCTTGAGAGCTAGACTCTTAACTCTTAAGACAGAAGACGCTTAACATGGACACTGACTTCCTTTCATATCTACACAAACTAATGTGCAAGGAGGAAGAAGAAAAAGAGGTACCTTTTACTGGTGTTTGTCTCTGCACGCTCCGAGTTGAGCTCCAATCTTTCGCTCCTCGATGAGCCCTATAGACAAAAAATAGTACAACCACTTCCTACTCTATTGATATCAGCTTGAAAATAGATCTATCTATCAAGGATAAGCTCATGTAAGATTAAACACAAACTAGAAAGAAACATGCCAAGCGTGTCATATTAATGAGAATAATGACAGAAGTAACTTACAACTGTAGATGCGAATGCGACAACTTCGTCAAGTCCCCTTTGTCTAACCCTTGCTCGAAAGATCCACAACCCGGATGACAGCAAATTCACTGATTACTCTCCTCCAGTTCACCGTGTGTTTCCTATGAGATCATAGGTTTCATGCTTGCAATTCTTCCCCCTCTTCACCATGATAGAGCCTTCTTATATAGGTTCAGAGAGGCTTAACCTCTTGAGGTATATTTAGGGTAAGTTGAGGAATTCCTCCCTTATATCAGGGATCTTCTCCTAAGATCATGGTTGAACTAGGAATTCGAATGCAACTGCCTTCCAAACTTGAAAGATCTTCCCCTTATTCTCCTCAACAGATCAACTGCTGCCCAGATTAGACAGCGCTCCCTCAAAAGGGGCATCAGGGCGCTATAGCACTCCCTGGTAGGTTCAAGGGGGGCGCCAACGCTCTAAAAATCTATAGCACTCCCTCAGAGGGGAAGTTTGGTGTTATAACGCTCCCTAGCACCTTACAGGGGAGCGTCAGCGCTATTAAGGGTGATGTAGGGGAGCGCTCTCTCCCAAAACCTTAAATTAAATGCTCCTTTCAGGTGGCAAGAAGTTCTTCTCTCCAGTTAGCCATTCCTCTTCCTCCAAATCAGGTGTTTGAGGTATTGTAAGTGTCTCCTTAGTGTCGTCATCATGGCAGTATGCTTTGCTTGACATTTGCGACACTTATGAACAACATGCGACACTTGCGATAGTTGTGAGCAATATGCCACACTTGCAACACTTATCAAAGCGAGTAATGTTGATGTGTAACACTTTTGTTTCCTTTGAACTGTACTTGAGTGTTAAGGGTTGGAGAATAGCTAATGGGTACCCCTCGCAACTATAAAAAGGGCCCATCATTAGTTTAAATACCCAAGAATGTTTTTAACAATGGATGTAAATCATGGCATATATACATAATGTAAGCCAAATAAATTACTATGCTCTATGAGAACACCTCCCTGTGCAAATATTTATAACATAAGTCCTAACTAAGTCTAGGAAGAATAAAATGATGTGAAAGGTCTTAATCATCCACCAAAAAAAGGAGAAATAAAACAAATGAATTAAAAACCCTGCACTAAATCCGGTTACGATAAACTCAGACCACTAAGTTCATACAAGTATTGGGTATAGATAGTAATTCCCCGAGGTTCAAGGAAAAACTCCTCAAACCATAGGCTAATTAGGAGCGATATCTACCATGACCGAAATTTTTTACAGTCACGACATCATATATTAAATATATATAGAGATAAGAGGTTTGATAAGGCAACCAATACAAGGATATATTAACCTAGCCAGTGGAATAATGTTTGAATCCGACTATAAACCAATATCATAAAAAAAAATTCTCAACAATCATTACCAATTTAAATAAGCTACAAAAAATGGTTACAGGAAGCCAAAAGTGAGTAAAGAAGGTTCTGTAAAATCTTACCAGTTAAAGACGCCAATCCTGAAGTCGATAGAAAGACCAACTGCAAGCTAGAGAAGCTACGAATACCACGTGATTTTATCAAATAAATTCCACGACAAACATAAATGATATTGGGGTAACCAAACCTTCACATTGTAACTCGGAAATATCAAACCTCTCAAAACCTCTCCAGGCGAAAACAAAGCCAAGAAAACAAAAGTGAAGAATGTGAAATGATCCAAGTTCAGGAAAGGTCAGGATGGCTAAAGGATCCGACAGGAAAACCCTAATACCTGTAGGAATAATATTTCAACACGTATACAATTCTTAGGATAACTTCCAATTAAAACTCTTCAAAATAAGTAACACCACAAGTGGTGCATGCAGGATCGCTGCATGGTAAATGTTCCATAGGACACGTGAATTAACGAAGAAAATTTGGAAAGGTTTTTAATTAAGAATTGGTACGATAACACGAGCTAAAACCATAATAAATCCCCCTAATAAGTTCACTTACGTATGAGTCATCCTTCGTATGCCAAGTGTTATACAATATTGGAACCCGTTGATATATGGAACCTGTAATATATGTTATACATTGGATACTACAATGAAACAATGTTATTTGTATTGGTTGACATATAATGAAATCCGTTTTACATATGGGATATTTTTACAAGGATATTATAATAAAATAATTTACACAATGAGTTACATGGACACATATAACGTATGATACGATTAAGAGTTGTATTAACAATGATATAGTGTTGATTAGGAACGTATAGCCACAAGGGGGCTATAACAAACAAACAACCCTTGTGAGACCCTTGTATATGGCATCGATCATGCATTTAATTAGTGAGGACTATAGATATAACAATTAGGATATGAAACTTAGTAAAAATAAACATTGATAAGTTATCAATTACCCAGTCTTAGTGGAACAAGACTTAGGATAAATTTTATAAAAACATCATGTGGCAAAGAACTATTTTGTAAGTATATAGTTGTTCAACTATTATAATGAGATACTAGAACAAGTTATGAGAAGATATAAAGTATTTTCTGTATAATCATTTAGTCTCTATGGTTCTCTCGTTCAAGATAAAATGATGAAAAAATAGTGAGACTATCGTATGATAAAGGAAAGCAAGAATATGCATAAAGGTAGGAATAAGATAAATAGACTTATATGTGACAATCATGGTGAAGAGAATTTATATATATCTATTGAATGGAATTTAAGGTGTGTGACATAATATTTCTCTTATCCTAAGTTCTCTGGACATATCTCCAAGTGACGCATCGAAGACATATGACAGCTAAGCATTGGTGACACATGGCAACAAGTAAAATCTTGACACGTGGAAAAAAGTCAGGTGGGGACATAATATTTCACTTATCCTAAGTTCCATGGGCATATCTCTAAGTGACACATGGCAAACATATGACATTTAAGCATTGGTGACACATGGAAGCAAGTAAAATCATGCCACATGGAAACAAATCAGGTGGTGACATGTGTCATATCTGATATCCTATCACATAGGGACACATGGAGATGATGTGGAAGTTGACTCATGCTGACTGGGTGATTATGAGGATGTCATTGGGCATTGACTGGGCATGAGGTGGACGATGATTGGGCCATCAAAAATTTAATTATTAATTAATTTTCTAAGGGGTCGAGCTACAAGTTTCCATAGTCTTCCTTTGATTCTTACTAAGTGTATATTACATTTTTCAATATATACACTAAAGAATCTTAAAATCCCATGCATGTGGGATAATAATTATAAAGAAAAGTCGAAATTTAGCAAAGGAGGTCGAAATTCAATCCAAGGCCCACATTTGCCCATCAAACTTGAATGATGGTAGCTAAGTCATTATCTTGTAAAGGCTATATCTTGAGCTCCCGACCTCTGTTTACAGAAACAATTATACCATTGGAAAGGTATTTAGATGAAGAATATGATGGAAAAGGTATTGACAGATGAAAATTTCCAAAAGTTTCTGAAAAATTAAAATATCAGTCAGTAACAGTTTTATGCTTTGTTGATAAATCTGTTCAATACCTTGACTTCAGGAGGTCATATATTGAGATCTAGGAGTTGCATTTGGAAAAAAATTATATCATTGAAAATATAATAATATGTATATCACATATTAGTTGGTTTAAATGGCTGAACTTTCAATTATTCTATCCATAAATTAAATTGCAGTCCTCTTTTAAAAAGGGAAATTAATTAAATTTTGAAAATAAAAGTTTAATTAAAAACTTTTATTTAAAATAGAAAGGGACCCATTTTAAAAATATGGATATTGATGTGAGTTAATTAATGAGGAATTAATGAGGAATTTATTAAATATGATAATTCAATAATAAAATTGCATGGGAAATTCAAGAAGGAAAAAACCTAATTGCTTAAGTAGTTAAAGGTACCAGCTTTAAAAGAGAGGAAATAAATCATCAAGGAGTTAGAATCAAATTATCAGAGTGGCAGGGAAGAAAATCAGAGGAAGAATAAGGTACAACCATGAATACACATCCAAGCTTCTGATCAAAGAAAATAGATCTCCATCTTCTCCACTCTTTCTATTCTTCTACACCATTTCTCATAGCTCTATGCTTGAGTCTCTAAATTGGGCACGAGGCTGTGTTCTTGAGTGTTCTTCTTGTATGATCATAGAGTATTTAAATCCATATACATGACTATCAAATAATTTGTAATGAAGAACATTTTTCATGAATAAACTCCACAAAAAATTGCTTCGGGGTTGATTTTGACTGTATCTTGTAACTTTGAGTCTTAAGTATGAGGTATTTGAGATTGACCTATCAAATTCTCTTTTGATATTCATAGTAGTACTCTTTTAAAATTATTTGAGATGATCAAATTTTTCTCTCCTATTTTCGTGAAAAAGACATGGATGCATTTGTATATGATTAAGAAAATTGTGTATGTGATGTTGATCACAAAGAAATTTTGATGTTGAAGCCCTCCTTCAATATTTTCAATTGTTTAAAGACTTATTGTTGCATACAAAGATCATATTAGGTTATTGAAGAACCATTTTATTGAATAATTTTGAGCAATAAATATCTATGGTTTGCTTCCTTAGCATTCTCCTAATCCAAGATATCACAGATATATCTTTTATCCAAAGAGGAGTACCACCTCTCTAAAAAAGCAGGGGGATTCATATCCTTGTGAGGTTTCCGTTTCGGTCATGAAGGATTCAAGAATCAACATGTTTATAAAATTGATCCCTAAAGAAAAGGAGGTCAATACAACAGATAAGTTTTGACCTATGTCTCTTTGTAATGTTATTTATAAATAGATATCCAAATTATTATCTAACAAACTCAAACCCCTCCTGAAGTCCATCATTTTCTAGGAGAGAGAGGGATTTATTGAAGGCCACCAAATCCTAGATGGAATAATCGTTGCCCATGAAACTATCCACTCACTTCAAATATCCATGAATCCTAAAATGCTAATAAAATTGGACATGTCCAAGGAATATGATTGCATAAGTTGGAGATTTCTTCAGAGAATGTTGGAATATTTTGGCTTTGAAGAGGACTGGATCTAATGGATAAAGAGCTTGACCTCCACAATATTATACTCCATATTGATTAATGGATTTCCCTCCAAGATTTTCAATCCTTCCAAGGGTCTTAGGAAGCGCCCCCCCCCCCCATCTCCCTACCTATAAATCATCCTAGCACAAGGGTTGGAGAGGTTTATTTAGCAAGATATTTCAGAGGCGGAGATTAAAGGAATAAGAATACATCCCAATTTTGATCTAGTGATGCATCTCCAGTTTGTGGATGAAAAATTACTAATGTGTATACCTTTGATGAGGGAGGCAAAAGAAATAAAAAAACTACAAGAAACATACAAAGAGGCATCAGGGGCCCAACTAAAATTAACAAAGTACCAACTATTTTTTTCAACGCGTTAGTTGTAGTCCAAAGAAATATTTCCCTCATTTTGGGCTTCCAATGAGCTTCTCTCCCATCAAAGTACATGGGGGACCCACTTCTGCATAAAGCTATTCACAATGTATCATGGGAAGAACTGTTAGCAAAGTTAAAGGAAAAAGTTACCAAATGGATGCATCGCTTCCTCACCCTCCCAGGAAAGATCCTGCTAATTAAATCGGTTCTTTGCTCGATTCCCTTATACCTCTTCTTGATCATGGAATCCCCCAAAAATATCCAATGGGCCTTCCTATGGAGGGGAGAAACGAAATAAAAAAAGTGGGCTTTGGTTGCATGGGAAAAAATCAGTATGCCCAAATCACATGGAAATGTGGGCATCAAAGAATCACAACACATTGGCTAAGATCTAGCAAAAACACTATGGTGGAGGTGGATAAAGAGCCCATAATCCCTTTGGACCAAAATATGGAAGATTAAATATGTACCCAACACTCCCCAACATGAGCTAATTAGGTTAGATGGAGATAGTCTGGGCTCCCTTATCTGGAAAAATGCTTGGAGAAACAATGGACTCATCCAAAAGAGAGCTTCTAGGAGGTTCATAATGGTTGGTCTGCACTATTCTGGGATGATGTGTGGGAAAAACAACCCATCCTAGGAGGAAATGATTGCGTTCTCCAGGTAAAAAATTCCATGTTAAGTAAAGTATGGATCAAGATTCATCAGTTTTGGAAGGAGGACTTGGATCCCGAAGGTAGTTATGATCAAACTTGATAAAATCTAGAGGAATGACCTATCAATTGGAATGAAGAAATAAAAAATGTGCTGAAAGAGGAGATACAACTAAGACAAATTTGTTCAAGCGAGGGACAAGACATCCTGAGATAGGGGAACAAAGGAGGCATAAATGTTAAGGTTTGAGATTCTTAAATGAAGGTAACAGAGATGTGAGAGGAAAATCAGGGGAGGATTGGAAAAGCATCTAGCAACCTAAGTTGTGGCCAAAGATTTCAACTTTGTTTTGTCTTGTGATGCGAAATTTTTTTTCTAACCCAGGACCATATAATCCATGGGGGTTTTAAGGCCCATCTATTCGCATGATGTGCCTACAGGAGGAGGAAACAATAAGCCATATTTTCTATGATGGGTCTCTCTTATGGGATAAAGGAGCATACTTTTCTAACACTTAGATAGAGTCAGAAACGATTCCTACAAAACAATTTTTGAATGGAGTATGAAACCTTTCTCAAACCCCATACTTAATATAGCATGGAAGATATTCCCACGATTGTTGATGTGGAATGTTTGGAAGGAAATAAACAAAAGGGTATTCAAGCAGAAACAACTCCTGATGGACCAGGTATGGAGAATTATTCATGCATATATCTAGGATTCCATTGCTTCTTATGTATGGGTAGAGGAAGATGGAATACTAAATGAAGATGAGGATATAATATTTAGAAATTGGAGGCTAGATGAGTGTCATCACAAAGAAACAAAAATGCCCAGGGAGAACAAGAGCTGAATAAAAAAAATTTGGATGCCACCACTAGAGGGATCACTTAAGATAAACTTTGATGGCACCTCAAAGGGAAACCCAGGTTCCTCTCGGGTAGGAGGAGTCCTTCACAATGTAGAAAGAAAAATCACCACCTATTCACAAGTAAATTGGGGCACAATACCAACAATGGAGTGGAATTAGAAGGTCTAGTTAGAGGGTTGTCCACAACGGTGGAGCAAGGATACAGATTGCTCT
Organism: Picea sitchensis; assembly: GCA_010110895.2. Classification (NCBI taxonomy): domain Eukaryota; kingdom Viridiplantae; phylum Streptophyta; class Pinopsida; order Pinales; family Pinaceae; genus Picea; species Picea sitchensis. Next base: position 17,431 of record SNQJ01S0084800.1, read on the forward strand.
TTGTAGAAGGGGAATCACTCCTTCTAATTTCATCTCTTAGAAAACTGATCAATGGGTCCCATACCAAGAAAATATCCAAGAAATGGAGATTATCCTTTAGGATTATAGAGATAGTCAGAATGAACGAGGCCATATCAGTGGTTATCCCAACGCATGTGAGGATAAGTAAAAATGTGGTGGCAGAATATCTAGAAAATGCATGGGTCACTCAACCAAGATAGCACGTATTTTGGAGGGAGGGAGGCTCATTCCACTGGACCTATGGAAATATGTCACGAAACTAAGTGACATGGACTTACGTCCCCTAGATCGGGTGACAAAAGTTGATATTGGGCTCGAGTAGATGACAAAAACCTAGACGCTTGACAAGACAACATAGACAGGTGGCTCCTTGGTAAGGACATGTGGTATCCAAGGTCATTATGGGAAGAGGAGGCCCGTATAAGCCACCATGGAAAGTACCCTGCACGATGATGATGATCAGAAAAGAATTATCAAATTGATGTTTAGGTGAGTTAGATTGAAATTGTGTAAGCCAGTTGAAAAGGTTGTATCTAGCTGAAGACTTGGTGCAGACCCCGACCCTCGGGCCAAGATCCGCGTAGGATCATTCTAAATCTGCCCTGAATCAAATTGACTTTTCGATTACTCCACAAGGAATCCCACACACACACCACAGTGTTTTCCACAGGTCCTTATAGGTATGCCCACGTGATCAAACACAAGGCATCAACCCAAATCTGTTGACCAACAATATGATTGTGCCCTTTTTCGAATCGAGATTTTGGCTTTCGCGATATCGCGATTCTTTTTGTTGAGTTTCTTGTCTCTTCAACCTCCAAAACCTGAAATGATGAATTGCCAAAATCTTTGGCCGCATCCTCCTCCACAACTACGTCGCGTTTCACGACTTCGGGAATTCTAGTGCAAAGGAACCCGATTCCTTGTCTTTGAAAACACCGAAATGTTGAATCTCGATACATTCAGCAAAGGCTATCTCCCCAATAGTTATGAATGAGACTCTTTCGCCGATTCAGAGTTTCGAACTTCGCGATTTTGTGAATCCTGATGCAAGGATTCTCAACTCTCCAACCTTCGAAACCCCAAAACGATCAATGAAAATTGACACTACCTGGCAATGAGTATGCGCCACCTATCTTCTCAGCTGTCCTATGTCTCTGTCGTGGATTCTTGCCACCTATCACTCTTCCTAGTTTTTGGGACTTGAACAAGCCTTCGATTGTCGTTCTCTTACCACTTCGAAATCCTGAATTTTGAAATCGTGCCTTCTACGGAATCAACGGCTAATAGCCTCCCTTTATATCCGACGACCCACGTTATTTCGGGATTTCGGGTACCGAGAGTTCGAGACTCTCGATTCCAAACCACTGTCTTCTCGGGTTCCCAAACCCCGAAACACCGAAATGTCGAAACACCACTTCACCAATACTTCGTATTTCACGACTTCGGGGTTTCTTATGTGAAGTGCCCCGAATCCTTGTCAACGGGAATGTCGAAACCCCGATCCTCGAAATGCCGAAATGACACTTTAAGGATATTCCAGGATTCGCAACTTCAGGGTTTTCAATGCAAAGGCCCCTGTCTCCTTGTCATCAGGATTCCCGGTATTCCGAATCCCGAATTACCAAAATCTCGAAATTCCACACTTAACAATCCTTTTCGCGATCCGGGAGTTAGAGTGACCAAGGATTTTGGATTACACTCCGAACTTACGAATTCTGAATCCCCGAAATGATCTGACGCTCAAAACAGATTACGATCAATGGTCCACGTTGATTCTTGATACCAAAGTGATGGGTTCACCCAACTTCTAACCACCTTGCAGCTTCACTGGATCCTACGGTCCTCACAACTTTGTGAGTTCTCCACGGAGAATTTCAATCGTCTGATTCACTCCTCAATGAATCTATGTGAAACGAGCCAATGTTCTTTCGTCGAGACTTAACCTTCTGCGTGTTGATTCAGCTCCCCGTCTTCCTTTGAATACTTCAAAGGCGCTGACCCTCCTGAGCTTTCTATTTCAACCTCAAGTCTTGAAAGGACTCCTGCATGCACTCTTTGCGGCACTCTTTCAAATACTTCTATGTATTTGATTCTTCGACTCTGTGCACTCTCGGCAACAACAGTCTTTCACTCTTAAACCTTAGTTGATAAATTCTAAGGCTTCAACTAGCCCGCGCACACCTTGCACGACTTCTGTGCTTCACCTGCACTTCTACGGGAAATGAGAACAACGGTATCTCTCCTGAGCTTTCTGAGATAAAACTCAGACTTTTTTCAACGCACACCTTGTGGATGTTTCACTGCACTCCTTGCAGGAACTCTCAGGATGAGAAACAATTGAAACTCATTCTTCTCCTCTTTCAGACTTCATATACTTAACATGAAATCACACATTCAACACAGCATTGAACCAAATGCATAACAAAGAGAATAAAACAACTGTAAGCATACCATTCAGCATATGTAAACATCAAACATCATAACACCATGAAATTTGAGTCAAAGCTTCATATATTAACTCAAGTGCTCCTATACACGGGTTCTTCTCTACAACTCTCTTCTTCTTCTTTATGCTAATGATACAATAATACAAGAGTGAGGGTGTCTATATCCGTTTTCCCTCCTACACTCTAAACTGTCTAATCTCTTAATTCTAATCTACCTACTTTCACTAATAGACTTAAATGCCTATTACAATTTGACAGATGGGAGTAATCCCCCCAGATCTGTTCATATCTCCTAGGTATAAATGCAAAGTACGCCTTCTTCCTAACTATTACATTAATGCTTTTAAGTTCAAAATTCAAAACGTTGTTCATAAAAACATGCTCTTTTTCCATCTGCGTGTCCAGCTGCTCCTTTGGCTAGGCGTGTGCTTTTGGCTTTGTACGATGCTCTTGCATCAAGAGTCATTCCAAAAACCTATGAGACATGCAGTAGCATGAGCGAGAGGGAAGGTCAGGGGAGGAATTGACTGCATTTTCTTCAGGGCTCTGAGCCTTGGTAGGTGCCCAGGATATAGAGTGGGCTAAAAATTGTGAGAGTTGTTAGGAGTCTTTGGAGAGTTTGGAGAAGAAAGAGGTCGTGGAGTGAACGGGTGGCTAGACACATGTAGAAGGGGTGCACTACAGACAAGGGGAGAATGTTAGAAAAGAAGATAAATGTCGATGGTTGCAGGATGGCCAAGCATGGTGTGGAGGGTAGTAGCCAGCATGAGGAGAAAGTAGAGGCTTCCTCCTACCACGGGCCAGTGAACAAAACCACGGTAGCTAGAGAGTCCTGGAAGACAGATTCCACGTTCAAGTAACTTTGCTTGGATGTAGAGAATAAGGTAGTAGTTGAGATCGAGGATGTTGTGAGAGTTCAGAGGAAAAATACAACAGGGGAGGTGATTGTGGAAGAGGTGAAGGAATGGGTGGAAGATCCATATTATACTAGGACCATAGAAACCAAATACTTCAAATTGGTAGAAACATGTTGAATTGTCAAGGAAATGGTGACTCAAGATATAGAAAAAACTAGTAAGGAACAAGAGGATACACAACATGCTGTTAAAATTATAAAAGGAAATTTGATCTTTTCTGCAAATCTCAATATGCCCTTAAGTTCAGAGTGACACCAAAAGGTAAAAACCATGAGTAGATAGAGGCAAAGGTAGAGAAATCGAGCTCCCCAGGCTCCAAGGACCAGTTCATCGAGATTGAATATGATGAAGATGGTAAGGACGCAGGAGGGGACACCAAGATGGAGCCATTCCAAGCTGAAGTTAAGGGGAATCATGTTTGAAATATTTTTTATTTAAGTTCAATAGATATGATCAAACTTAGTAGTATGCTTAGGGAATATAAAAGTCTGGAAGATAGACTTTAGTGACATTATATCTAGACTTCATGTTATGACCATAAGTTGTCTCTTTTTGGAGATTAGACTCAATAGTGATATGATGAAACTTGGTTGATTTCTCTCAGGGTTTGACACTGGTTTTTGTTTTGGAAGGTCCCCCGAGATGGCTGTAATTTTGTGTTGTATAAAAATAGAAATACATAGATGGTTTTTAGATTAAAAAAAATGTAATAAAAAACATATAGGTTAAAAACTTGTCAATACCCTTTGAATCTTCCAAATCAATTTCATCATCATTAATGTGGAATAATATGACATATTTAACAATTAATAAATTAATAACTCCAACTATATATAAGTTAAAAACTAAATATATAATTAACAATTAATTATTGAGGGTATGGACTATAAAATTTCCACCATACTTTCATAAGTATTCCTTAATACCCTTTGAATCTTCCAAATCAATTTCATCATCATTAGTGTGGAATAATATGACATATTTAACAATTAATAAATTAATAACTCCAACTATATATAAGTTAAAAACTAAATATATAATTAACAATTAATTATTGAGGGTATGGACTATAAAATTTCCACCATACTTTCATAAGTATTCCTTAGGGTGTACTTTAGTTCTCCATTAGTGCAATCACAATTACAATCATTTATTTGTTTGTAATAAGAGAACACATTATTAAATAATGATATATATTAAGCTAGCATATTAATATAATAAGTGAGATTATATTGATAAAATGACAAGTGCCCTCTAATTGAGGACCTCTTCGCTTGACCATAAGAATGTATAATTGTTAATTTATTTGTGTCTATTCGTGATTGTACAAAAGATAATATAAGATCAGTTAAGTTTATAGATGTTCGACAAATGATCACAAAAATAAGTCAATGGTATTAAAAGGTTACATCAGAGAGATATAACAAGTTAAAAGCATTTCAAAATAAATTACTACAAACATATCAAAATCAATAACTACAAGCATATATTATTATTACTTTTGTGGCCTACAAGCATATATCGAAATCAAATTCAAGTAAACTCAACCAAGTTTAATGTAAAGATTCGAGTTGATGTGATCACATCGTCCTTCAATACAATAGTAACATTGTTTATGGTTGTACTTCAATACAATAGTAACATCATTTATGGTTTTGGTATCATGTCGTGTTTACCCACTCTTACATATGGTTTTTACCAATGAGAATTGTTACACATATGTCATATCCCTAGGAATTTGTTCCACATTAATAAACATTGCATAGAAATACTAAAACAACATGATGCTTCAACTAGAAATATACAATGCCAAAGTAAGTTTATCTATTTTATATGCACCAAGAAGAATGTAAGAGGGTATGTGTGTGGTTTGTAAAGATAACTTGAACCCCTTAACCACTAACCCTCTATCTCCCTAACCCACTAACCAACAATCAATGAACCTTCTAATCCCTATCCTTTTTAAATTTCAAATGAGAGCATAATTCCTAAGCTCCTACCCTCTAACCCTTAATCACCCAATTAGTAACAAATTAACTCCTTAATTCACAATCCCATCAATTAAACTATACTTTGATCATACATGATAAGATGAGTGATAGTTGTTGAGGTGTTTAGGATCCTAAGAATTTTGGATTTTATTTAAATATTTACGTCAATTTAAATTTAAGAACGTTTTAAAATATACTAAAATTTATATTATAATAAAATTTTAATTATTTTTATATTTTTAGTTGGTAATTTTTTTTACTGTAAAATTAACCTACTTTATTTTTTAAGTTTTTGGTCAATTGAAACCTTTAGTGGAGAAACATGAACCAAAGAAGAATCTCTTCCCAATACAAACTACGGCGGTCAAGAATATTCCGTTCGTAGTTGAATTTTTATCATTGATTGGAATAATTAAAAGCAAAAGCATGGATCACGTGGTCCAGGGGTTGGTCACATGATTCGCCCCCTTGAGCACTTTTGGTCTTAGTCAAGCTTTTTGCATGCGACTAATGCCTGCTTCTTTTCGTGGTTACACCAACACGCTTGATCATTGATCCTTCATCAACATTTAATATTCTAGTGGCATTTAATATTTAATTTAGTTGTGACATTTAATATTCCAGTGGCATTTAAATATTTAATCTAGTTGTGATAGTGCTTTCGATGTTATTGATATTTTCAAGATTGACATTTTCTTTATTCTTCCATGATTTACTCTTAAAACGACATCCATATGTCATCCTCTCTCTTAACTTAACTTAAGTGATTTTTATTAGAACTTGAAGTAAGGTTAGGAAACCTGTTATCCTTCATTTTAATTATCATGTGCTTGTAGATAGGTACCTAATCATAATTTTATTCTCAATGAATGAAAGCCCATCCTTTAAAAGGAGAATAAGAATATTACTTTTAATTTTAAGATAGGAAACCTTTTACCCTTCATTTTTATTACCATGTGCTTGTAGATAGGTACCTAATAATAATCTTTTTCTCAATGAACGAAAGCCCATCCTTTAATTTTAAGATAGGAAACTTTTTACCTTTCATTTTAATTATCCTGTGCTTGTAGATAGGTACCTAATCATAATCTTATTCTCAATGAACGGAAGCCCATCCTTTAAGAGGAGAATGAGAATATTACTTTTAATTTTAAGATTCTAAATCATATTGTGCTTTTGAATTTACTAGTTTTTTTTTTTTTAATTTATATGAAATTGTTGCAACCCCAAATGTCACAATCATAAATAATAACTAATATAATAAAAATATCAAAAATATCTCTAAAAATCTTCATCATAACACACATCGACATGTATCTAATGAAAAAACATTCATTTCATTGAATTTGGTCATGGCATGGGGAGAAATCAACCACAAGAGCAATAACAAAGATGTAAGGTGAAGTGGCAATGATAGTGGAAATGAATTTAAGTAACAATGAATTTAAGTAAAAAAATATTAACTCATGTCCAACAAAATAAAAGATTAAATTTAACTAATAAATATAATAAAGTTTTTGAAACTTAATATTATAACAACATATTTTTAAACTTCACTAATAAATGGTAAAAAAAAAATCTCCAAAAACACTATAATTATATGATTAGGTTTTAGATTACTTCTTTTACTATATATAGTCTAATTGTTTACAAAATGATTTTTTTTGTTAGAATTCAACGATATAAATTTAACACATTGAAAAATCTATGGCATACCGATTATATAGAAATAATCACTCGAATTTGAGAATCTAACAATTTTTTGACATATTTTAAGTAAATGTCCGCAAAAAATATCATAAAAAAAAATCATTTCGTAAAAATTTTAAACTCAAATTTACGAATCTAAAAATTTCTTGACATATTTCAAATAAATGTTCCCTGAAAATAAAAATAATCATTTTTCAAAACGTTTAGAATATATATATATATATATATATATATATATATATATATATATTAATTATTAAATTTTAACAATTTCTTAACATATTTCAAATAAATGTTCCCTGAAAATAAAAATAATCATTTTTCAAAACGTTTAGAATATATATATATTAATTATTAAATTTTAAGATTTTTTAAGTCATAGAGTATTTTTTTTTTTTCTACTCAATTAATTTTTTAGTTTTCAAATAACTCATTAAACACATCATTTTTTCCAAAATACTTATAATCAATGTATGCATGGTGATGTGTGAATGTATGCACGGTGATGTTAAAAGTTTTTAAATATAATAGTAAATGTTTTTACAAATAACCTCATTAAATTCATCATTTTTTTTTCTCCAAAAATACTTATAATGAATGTATGCATGGTGATGTTAGAAATTTTAGATATAATAGTAAAAATTTCAAAGAGAAAAAATGTTTCACAAGAGTATAATTTACAACACTATGTAATATTATTTTGTTTTTGAAAATCGACATTCATGTTAATTATTAGTTAGAACAAATATATATTATTACTTTTTTTTTCTTTCTATTTATATGTACGTGGTGTTTATATTTTTATTTTACAAAAGTATGTATGCGGTGTTTATATTATTTAGTATGTATGTGGTGTTTATATTATTTTTTTCTATTTTTATTTATATTTAGTTTTATTTTTTTGAATAAAAGTGGATCTTTATATTAATTTAACTGAAAGCTTAAAAAAAGATTTGCAGCCTATTTTTTTACACCAAAATGTAATCAACCAGTTTTTCAGGATTAGATTGATGGTCAAGATCTTCTCTCGCTTTTTACGATTTCACGTTTCGTGACTTCATGACTTGGGAAGACAACTTCCTCCATGCTGTGGACTCTCGATATCCGAGTTCCTGAAATTTTCTCGTGTCAGTTCCATGGGAACAGATCGATGATCCAGATCTCGTCTAGTACCAATGGTCCTGATCTGTTCTCGCTTTTCGCAATTTCACATTTCGCGATTTCGAGACTTTGGGAAAACGCTGCCTTCAATCTTTGGACTCCCGATAGCTGAGATTCTGATATTTTCTTGTGTTAGATCCATGGGACCAGATCGTCGATCCAGATCTCTTCTGATACTAATGGTCCTGATCTATTCTTGCTTATCGTGATTTCACATTTCGCGATTTTGTGACATTAGAAAATAGCTATCATCATGCTTTGGACTCTCGATAGCTAAGATCCCAAAATTTCCTCGCATCAGATTCATGAAACCAAATCGACCATTTATATTTTTATTTAAATGTATATGATGTTTATATTTTTATTTTAATTATATTATTTTTTTTCTTTCTATTTATATGTATGTATTTATATGTATGTAGTATGTTTATATTTTTATTTTAGAAAAAGGTAGATGGTGAAAGGTAAATATGTATATTTGAAGTATACATTCACTCCCTATAAGGCTAGTGGTATAGCGATTAAGGTGTGTATCTGTTATGCACATTCTCACCTTTGTGAGAGTGGATGGTGTAAATGTAAAAATATTAACACCATAAAATCAAGATATGTATTGTTTTACACTTCTTCACCGGAGGTGAAAATGTACATTTATTATAAGATTACTTTATTTCATTATATGAATACCCAACCATTTTCAACCCATAAAAAAACACATTTTCCCATTGCGCTTTAAAGGGCATTTTCTCAACAACGATTTAACACCATTGACACTATCTCACTGCTAAACAAATACTGTAATAATGATTGTCAACATGCCTGAAGTATAGTGAAATCACCTATATTGATGTCATGTTTCATGATACATTTATTAAATCAATACTTGCATTTAATTGCAATCATAATGTTAAAAAAATCCATGATTTACAATAGATTCATCAAAGTGGTAGCGTTTGTTTTTATGGGATAGTTTTTTTTTTTTCAATAGTCAGGAAAATAATGGAGGATTTTAGACAAAGGTTCATTGTGAGAGTATACCTAATTTATGATATTTTCTTCATCTTTCATGCAAAGTTTTATTGCAACTAAATTTCTTTGTAAAATAAAAATTTATCTGTGTAAAATAAAAATTTATTAAAATAAAAATAGAATTTTACATAAAAATTTAGTTATTCATAATAATAATGAAATATGTAAGATTTCTATTTTAAATTTTTTTAGTTGGATAAGAAATTTGGAAATTGATATGATGTGATTTTTTTTATGTATTTTTTTTCAGTAGAAAATTTATCAATATATTATAAATATATGTTGTTCTAAAAAGTAGTATATATAATTGTCAGTTTACATCCATTTTCAATGGCAGTTATAAGAGAAAAGTCTTTAAAAGAAGACTTTCAAGTGCTTTAATAACTATACATTACTTCTTACAAAGCTACGACAGGATCGAAGAGCTGCATATAAAAGCTAGAGAGAGGGCCCCAAGGCCTACAAAATAACAAAAACTATCAAAATATGGAATTTAAACCCATCATAAAAAGAGATGCAAAAAGTGAGTGGGTCCCTCGTGACCATCGATCCATTTGTTGAATTGGATCTTGCCCTATGGAATTTGAAGCACTTTTTTTGACAGTGTGTCTGCCTCTCCATTTTCCTCCCTATAGATGTGAGCAAAATCGATACAGCTGAAAGTAAATTTTAATGCCTGAATTCGGTATAGCCAACCCATCAAAGAGGAGACTTGAAGAGTCCTCCTATTATTTAGCCAATCTATCATGATTTTTGAATCTCCCAAGACTTGTATATACTCAATGTCTAACCGGGTAGCCAAGATTAATGAAGCCCACACTCCCAGGAGTTTAGCCCGAGTGTTTGTGCCTGGTCCACAATTTAGGGTCCACCTGTAAATAATATTTCCATATTTCTTTATAATTCCCCCAGCCCCATTGAAGAGGTCATTTGCTTGTGTCGCTCCATCAAACCAGGATATAGTATCCGAAGTTATTGCAGGTGTTTTTTTAAGTCTAGGAAACTAACTTTTAGGTGGCCTCCTTCCACTTGAGTTTTCCAAAAAACCGGATAGTTTAAGAGAAATCCCCTGTAAAGATGGAGAGCGAGAATAAAAAATGCATGAAATTCGTTCCATCTAGATATACCAACAGACTAGCGAGGGAAGGAAAATAAAGGTTTTCTCTTGTTTTGACCAAGTGTCAAAACAACTAGAAATAGAGTTACCACTCCAGGTAGTGTTTAGACTGTAAGTTGTAGTAATAAGATGCCAAATATTTTGCTCTAAGATGCCAAATATTTTGAGCAAACAAGCAGTGTATAAATAGGTGTAATCCCATCTTAGAATCCATCGAACATAAAGGGAAGATGCTAGGTCCATTCCAGCCTCTTTTCTAGAGGTTTTCCCAAGTTAAAATTTTATTTTCAACTACTAGCCACGAGAACAGTTTAATTTTGTAACGTAGGTCCCATGACCATAAATGTTTTCGCCACCCTGCAAACTAGTGGGGCCAGAATTTTTTTTCCAAAGGATTATAGACATTTTTAACAGTGATTAGTCCTAACTGATCTCCACCAGTCCAAAGAAGAATGTATTTTGTATGATGTAGATGTATACCAGAAGAAAACATAGCCTTACAAAATGAGGACCACTCTGAAGCCAAATTTCCAGAAAGACCCAAATCTAAACTGCTTTTCCACTGATCCATAATGAAGCCTGATGTAGACTATGCTCTAGTGATCCAGAATTGGATCTCAGGACCAAAATGGGTCCAGGAAGGCCTAAAAATCAAAGTGCTTAGAATGGCTTCAAAACAGACGTGTGTGTAGGCCTCGTTAATACGAACCCAACTATTGGTATAGGGGAAAACCCAGGGTTCAACTCTAACAACGCACCAACAAGCCCTAACTACTGGCCCTTTCGGCAACACCTGTGAAGCAGATGCAGTCTCACCTGAAGTAGTTATAGGGGGATCCAAGACACAGTTGTCTAGAACCAGAGGAAATGCAAGTGGATCCAAGGCAACAACACACTGCAACCTAGTTACTCTTACCAAGCATAAACCTAATTTGAACAGTTATATTCCAGATCTAACATAATAATGCAATAACAGAATAACAGAAGGTAAAATAACACAACATCAACCACAGAGACACAAAATATACTTGGTTCACCCTCTCCCTAGGGATACGTCCATAGAATTGTGTTTCTTGATATTATATGAAAGAATACAGTTCTATATGTGCTCTTAGATTGTAGATCTCTCTCTCTTTCTCTTCTTCTCTCCCCTCCCTATGCACCCAGTTGCAGGGTTGATCTTCGCACCCAGCTGAAGATCCTACAATACCAGAAGGCTCTCGCACTCAACACTTCCCTCTCGCACAATACACAATAGTATCCACAACAAGGATCACCCACAATAATCATGAACAACAAACTCTTAACGAACCCATCCCAGGTCCTTTAGACCTTTATTTATACATTACAATAACAAACGTCTAGGTGTCTAAAACCCTTAGGTGTCTAAAACCCTAGATCCTCTTTGACCCACGTTTTCCAGGCTTCGCCAGCCTATATTTCCTTCTTTCTCGTGAAGTGATCCAAAGCATCCATTAGTGGATTTTTCCGCTTGCTAAGTTGTCCACGATCCATATTCCTTGATGATATTTCATCCTCGATATTCTCGTCCAATGACTGGTTTTACCTTATTTCTCTCTTTCTTTTCTTCTTCTCTGATCACTTCGACCCAATCTCAGTCGATGTACCTTCCGCGTAGTTCGCACTTCGTATTTTATTTTCCTTTTTCTTTGCTTTCTTTCCTAATCCATAACCAAGGGCCAAGAGGCCTCCAACACTCACCTGTGACTTGTCTCGAGGCACTTCAGGTATGAACCTTCTATTTTACTTCAACCTCAGACTGCGCCGCACAGCTTGTGCTTTCTGTTGTATCCTTCCCCACTGTGTGCAGACTGTCTTTTCCGTGTATGGTACCCAGTTTAAACTGCACCTGGTACCTATACCCTTCTCCTTTTGATTTTACTGAGAGCTGCGAAGAAGCTGGTTGTCATAGTACAATTTGAACTGACTCCCATTCACTAAACCTTCCTTCCATTCTCCATTTAAAGTCTTCAACTGTCCAGCTCCTCCTTCCGTGACATAGGCAACCTCATATGGCCCAAGCCAATGTGTCCTGAACTTCCCTAGATGCTTCATGAACTTGTTTTCATAAACCAATACCATATCTCCTTGCTTAAAGGATTTCTTCTTGATATGTCTTTCGTGATAGGCCTTCTCTCGTTCCTTTTGTATCTGTTGATGGAATCCTACAATAAAACTGTCTTCCTCCAGTTCAACCAACTGTGCGAGCCTCTCTTGAACAACACTAGTGTCATCCATATCTGTATAGGCTGCAATTATTAAGCCAGGAACCAAATATTCCATAGGTACAACTCCTTCAAGACTGTAAACCAACTTAAAGGGAGTCTACATTGTCAGCTTCTTGCAAGTATTTCTATAGGCCCATAATATTGCTGGTACTCTCAAATCCCAATCATCCCTGTTCACACTACAAATGTTTGTCAGTGATGTCTACAAGATCTGATTGAATGCTTCGACCATACCATTCACCTTTGGATGGTATGGGGTGCTCTTCTGATGATGAACTTCAAATTCCTGAATCAAGGCTTCAATAGTCTTATTAATAAAATGTGTGCCTTGATCACTCATAAGGATCTTCAGGCATCCAAACCTAGTTATGATATCATCAAATATGAATCACGCAGCTGTAAATTCACTACAGTCCTTGATTGCTCTTGCTTCTACCCATCTTGTCAAATACTCTGTCGCAGTAATGATGTATCGAGATCCTGTGCGCTTTCCTGGTGGGTTGATAGGTCCCACAAAATCAATGGTCCATTTCTCAAATGTCTGTAAGGTTAGTTGAGGTGCTAAAGGAATCTCATCTCTTTTGGCAGGTTTCCCAACTCTTTGGAATACATCGCAGGCTCTGTAGTATTCCTTAGCATCTTTGTGTAAAGTGGGCCACCAGAGGCCAGCTTTGAGAACCTTTTGCGTTGTTTCTTTCCCTACATAGTGTTGTTGGTCACTATAATTGCTTAATTAATTTCAAACAACCAAGTGAAACATAAATTATCAACCCAGGGAAGTCTTTTGTTTCAAAGATAGCCACGCACTATATATGCTCAATTCCAAAAGCACTTAGTGTTGTAGTAAAG
>SNQJ01S0084800.1:30934-47225 GCA_010110895.2 Picea sitchensis
ATGCACACTTGCCTTGGGATCATCACCAAACTGGCACATTCCCTTGTTTCCCTAAGTTAACTCCTCAATACTATATGTTCCGTCAGTTAACTGAAGACTAGTTGACTAGTTAACTCAACTAGGTGGCAGTTCACTCCCATAACTATTTGAGAGACTAGACTAAGTGGCTGTTCACTCCCATAACTGTTGGTGTGTGTACATATCACTCTAGACCACCACTATGGATCATTAGTTACTCATGTATCCTATATCCATTGTAAATTATTCACTCTTTGAGTGTGGAATATGATTAGTGAGAATTCTTCCATTCTTTCTCTCCTTCTTCTTCTTTCTTCTATTCTCTCTGCAAATGTGTGTATCATTGTTTAGCTAGATCTATTCTATGTAGGTTCAAAACATTTACACTTATCTCCATTGAAATTGACAATATTTCTTCAAAATCTTCTCCATGGGTGTTGTAATCTGTGCATAGCCCTTAATGAACTTTCTATAGTATCCAATATGTCCTAGTGCAGTGCGCAACTATCTAACTGAAGTAGGAGGGGGTAGATCAACAATAGTGTCAATCGAAGTAGAGGGGGTAGATCAACAATAAAGGAAATCTTAGATGGATCTGATCTACCAAAGAACCTCAAGCTATACAATATGGCCTAACAACACTTCCAAAGGGTGAAAAGAAGATGCACTTCTTTAGGTTCATGGCAATCTGACATTGCCTACACTTATCTCTATTAGTCTTAAACATTGAATATGATTTTGCAATAAGATAAAAATAGTCCAATCATCAAAATGTGCTTCCAGAAATTTATGTAGAAACTCCTTGAATGCTTCAACCACCACCCTAGAAAAGATGGTTGGTGCATTCTTCAATCCAAAAGGCATCACTATGTACTAGTAGGATCCCCATTTTGTTGCAAATGTGGTCTTATGGCGATCCTCCTTTGCAATCCTGATTTGGTCATAACCCGAAAATCCATCCGTGAAGGAGTAAACTTCCTATCCTCCCACATTATCTAACACTTCATCAGTAAACGGTGTAGGGAATGGGTCATATAAACATGCATCATTCAGTTTCCTCAAGTATACATAGATTATGATCTCTACTGATTTATTATCTTGAACCACCATAGGGCTAATCCATTCTGACTCTTCAACATGTTCTATGATTCCTGCTTCCAACATTTTGTCTAGTTCAGTCTTGAATTTCTTCTTATATTTGGGATTCAATCTGTAGGGTCTCTGGTTGACTGACCTTGCATCTGGTTTCAAGGGAATCTTCATCTCTCCCATGGGCCCTTTAATTCCCTTCATATCGGTGAACTTGGTTGGAAACAAGTCCTGATATTCATGTAGTAGTTATGTGATCTTATCAATAGTGACTTCATCTGAATAATCTCCAACGTTTGCGAGCTTAGGTACTTTCTCTGTTCCAATCTTAAATTTTTTATTTTAATTGGTTGTCCAATAAAAGGTAGTTCAACTTCGGGTCCTTCTATGTCTCTCTGTCCTTATGTTTCTACGATGTTCACATTCCTAGGATCATCATCTTCATCAGCATTGATATTGTAACATCCTTGCAATTTCTGAAGAGGTGAAGTCCATTCATCTAGGGAGGTTAGGTGCTTCCTCAAATATTTTATGTCTTACAGCTTGTAAAGATTGATCGATTGTAGGGTACTAACTTTCAAATAAAAACATGGCTACAAAATTCTAAGTCATACCTTGCCAATCTGCAATGGTGAGGCGCAGTTCTGCTTGAAGATACCAATTGATAAGTGTTGTATCCAAAGTGTTGATGAATTTATGCACCCATTGCTCTTGAGGAATGCTGCTCCAACCCTCCTCACAACGCACATGGTCTTTCGAACAACTCTGACCTGTGTATCTAACTTCACACCCTTCTACTTGTTCTGAAAAGTTCACTATCATCAAAGTGTGACATTGCATCCAATCCACGATGTTATTTTTGTGTGTTCCCCACCATCTTGCTGGAGTTGCTTTCAGGGATTAATCCAGTGCCAAAAGCCTTTGTTGTACTAGTACAATTTCTTCAAATTCCAACAAGAAATATTCTAGATGATTTAAACCATCAAAGGTGGGTAGGTTAATTACTTGTGTTCCGATCCAGCAAACCTCCCAGGTCAATCTATCACATCTTCACACAAAAACTTCATACATTTTGTTCTTCCATTTCTCTAGTGCTTCTTCTGAATCTGATGAACATGTGCTATCACTTCGCCAGCTTAAATTCCCATATGCTATAGGATTAATGTAATCTTGTTTTCTTGCTATCAATTTATATATATTTTCAAGCTCATAAGAACGATATTCTTCTCTAATGGGTTCTGTATATCTGCGACCTTCATCAGGATCTAGAGGTGCAATGACCCTAAGGCCATCACCTTCAAATGTCATTCTTATTTTCTTCAAGTCAAACACAATAGAATTATTGAAAGCCTAATCAATTCCTAATAGTGCAGGATAAGGACAAATATCATCAACTATCTCAATTACTTCGAAGTCCGCAAACGTCCTTACCCCATTGATATCCATAGGGACATGCTCTAGTCTTCCAAAGGGACTTACTGCCTATTGATTAACCATCCTAAGCCTGATAGGGGAATAAATCAACTTAGGTTTTCCCATGAGCACCCAGGTATTCTTTGTCATTGAATTATGACCCTAAGTCAAGGACCACATAATCTATATCATAGTCTCCAATCTGAGCATTAAGGTGTAGTTCCTTATTTTTCCTTCTCTTTCTAGATACTTGATGTACTGCTCTATTTAGCAGGGGGTCTATCCTGCCCATCTCATATTGTCTGATCAAATTTTGTATTTATTGTACAACTCTTTCATCCTTAATCAAGTTAATGAAAGTACATAAGAATTCCATGAGATTTCTTACCTCTTTTCCTTCTCGAGGCGAAGAAGAATGATTGAATGCTAGAGGCATTCCACATTCTCTCACTTCTTGTTGTGTCTTTGAAGAAGAAGCTTGATCTACTCTAAATTATTTTCTTGCCTCTTCAAATGTATGTTTCTCTTTTCTTGGATCAAAATCTTGTGTCTTCTCTGCAACTCTTCTGACCCTTGATTCTTTTGTGGTCTTTTCTAGAGTCACTCTATCTTCACCTGTATCAGTGCCTCCTCTAGTGATAACAATGACTCTAGGATCCACTCCGTGAGTTTCTACTGAGCTTAATTGTACTTGCTGGTTTCCTCCTCATCTCTCCTGAAGCTTGGCTAACAGTGCGGGACAATATTCTATGACATGTTCAAATGAGTTGCAGTAACTGCAAGTGGTACAAGGGTTCTGACAATCCCTTGCCAAGTGTCCTGACTGTGCCCAGTTATAACAAATGATCTAACATCGACCTCGACCCATGCCTCTTGCTTGTCCTCTTCCTCTGAATCCACCACGACGATTGAAGTTTCCTCTTTCTGGAGAGTTAAATTGCATATTGGTTCCTTCCTATTGTACTTCACCTTGAATTCGATATGTGTCTCTTGATCTTTCATGCAAGAGATCATAAGCCCTACACTCCTTCTCATCGTGCCCCACAGATTTATAGAATGTGCAGTAAAAATTTGTAGGTGTCTGAACATATTTTTGCATGTAATAACATTCACCAGGGAGATGTCTATTTCTATATACCTCGCACCAAGGTAGAGTAACCTGCTTCAAAGGGCTCGGAGCTCCATAAGCCAAGTATTCATGAAATATGGGACAATGCTCCTTATTATCTCCTTCTAATTTGCATCTGATACACCAACTATCTTCTCTTTTATCTTTTCCCTTGTCTTTCTTCATATCTTTGACCTACAGAGATAAGTTAGTTAGTTGACTCAAAATTTGACTCATACCTGAGTTGGATTCTCCCATAGGGGATGATTCTAGTTTCATGGCGATCTCCAATGCCTCAACCTGTGAAGGAATCTTCTGTTGCATCAGAGGGACTCTGATGTGTGGCAGGAGGGAAACAATAAAACATTCCTTGTTATTCCCATCTGGGATTTGAAAACTCAACCGACCTATTAAGGTCTTAAACCTCTGATCAAACTCCCAAACAGGTTCATCTACTCTCTTCTTGATTTATTTCAGTTTTGTAATGCAATGTGACTCCGAATTGGGTTTCTTGAATTTTTCACTCAACACATTCTTGATCTCGTTCAACAGTTTAGGCTGTGCAATTCCTTGGACAAATTTCATGTACCAACTCAATGCATGGTCTCTTAGGGTATTACTAAATTGATCCCTCTTAACTGCTTCATCATTGACATTCTTAATACTCCATAAAACTTCACATAAAAACCATTGTTGATCAGGATCTTCAGATCCATCTCCCTTAAAGATAGGTAACCTCATCTCATCTTCCATAGATCTTCCTAGGTTTCTTGAATGAGTATGTACTAAACTGTTGGTAACAGTGCTTTGAGTGCTCTGGTAATTCTGACTACTCTAGTTATTTAATGCTGCTAAAACAACAGGAGGAGTAATAGTACTTACTTCAACAGTTGGCGCAGTTCCTGAAGTTTCTGACTCTTCTCAGCGAGGTTATTCAGTCTTCCCTTCCTCTTCCCTAATAGACTCTGAATGTTCCTCATTCATTAAATCCTCTTCTTCTCCACTATAGAACCCTTCGTCTCCTATCAGTGGCTCGTGGCTCTACTCAAACAAGTTCACCAGAGGGACGTATATGAAGGTCCTCCCACTGCACATATGTCCAACCTTTGTGTCGCTGTCACTGTCTGAGTTATTAAATATTAGCCTTTTGATCTGACCAACTATTGTATCTTCAAGATGTTCTTCTCATGAAATGACATCTTTATCTTTAGCTTCAAAGAGTGTAAAATTTTTCCCTTAGGTCCCTTAAAGAAATATTTGTCTGCTTGGTTATATGACTCTACTCTGTCAATAGAAAACTCAGTGATGTACCCTCCAATAGTACTATCGAAGCAATGATCTACTACTCTTGACATGGCGCTATCAAATCTCTTGACCTTCCTGATCAACACCGACTTCCAAACCACAAGTGGTCTAGATATGATCTCAAAATGGGTATCTACTAATCTGGCTAACCACTTGTATATCTCCTTATGAATTCCTCCAAATAATATCTCGTGCATATCAGTAAAGATATACCTTGCCAACCAATATTCTGTACTAAGCTTAGTGTTCTTGTTCTAGGCTTCAACGAAGTCCTTTTCTTGTTCTTCTATCCACTTTTGAATCTCTATCTTCGATGGAAACCACCTTGACATTCCCTCAAGAAGATCCCGGTCCCAGAAACAGAACCATTTTTTGGCACAGGGGCAGACCTAGGGTTCAACTCTAACAACGCACCAACAAGCCCTAACTACTATCCCTTTCAGCAGCACCTGCAAAGCATATGAAGTCTCACCCAAAGTAGATATAGGGTGTTGCATGATACATGTGTCTACAACTAGAGGAAATGCAAGTGGATCCAAGGCAAAAACACACTGCAACCTAGTTACTCTTACCAAACATAAACCTACTTCACACAGTTATATTTCAGATCTAACATAATAATGCAATAATAGATCAATAGAAGGTAAAGGAACACATCATCAACCATAGAGACACAAAATATATGTGGTTCACCCTCTCCCTAGGGATACATCCACAAAACTATGTTTGATATTATATGAAAGCATACAGTTCTATCTGCTCTCTTAGATTGCAGATATCTCTCTCTTTCTCCTCTTCTCTCCCCTCCCTACACACCCAACTACAGGGTTGATCTTCGCACCCAGCTGAAGATCCTACAATACCAGAAGGCTCTCACACTCAACACTTCTCTCTCGCACAATACACAATAGTATCCAAAACAAGGATCACCCACAATAATCACAAACAACCAACTCTGAACGAACCCATCCCATATCCTTTAGACCTTTGTTTATACATTACAATAACAAATGTCTAGGTGTCTAAAATCCTAGATACCAAAACCATAGGTGTCTAAAACCCTAGATCCTCTTTGACCCACATATTTTAGGCTTCACCATCCTGTCTTTGCTTCTTTCCCATGAAGTGCTCCAAAGCATCCATTGGTGGATTTTTCTGCTTGATAAGTTCTCCACGATCCATCTTCCTTGATGATCTATCATCCTCAATATTCTCATCCAATGACTCATTTTTCTTTACTTTGCTCCTTCTTTTATTCTTCTCTGATCACTTTGAACCAATCTCAGTTGATGTACCTTCCGCATAGTTCACACTTCGTCTTTTCTTTTCCTTTTTCTTTGCTTTCTTTCCTAATCCATAACCAAGGGCCAACACTAAAGCAAATTGAATGAGCTCAAACAAATGTTGTATGCTAAAGATATCATGGTCTATTCATTTTTTCAAGCAAGAAAAAACAAATGCTGAGTGTACAGTCTGTACAGTGTTGACGTGGAAACTGACTGTACAAGCCATATGGCCATACAAGTGATGTGGTCGGATATGTTGGTGCTGATGTGGGCAGGTACAGGTGGACTAGTTAGAGTGTGACATGTGGCATGACTACAATGGTGACATGTGGTACAGTTTGACGTGGTAAGGTACAGTGGATTGTGATGTGGCAGGTATAGTGGCATATGACTAGGTAGACAGGTGGAAGAATAGGTGATTTACACGTGGCATGTATTCAATGAATAGCATGGTGCCACATGGCACCCATCCATTGGCTAGCAGTGTTTGGAAAAATTTGTTTGGGTCTACGGGATTCGAACCCATGACCTCTTGTCCAAGCTAGTGTCTTGGTAGGGTCAGGCTAGCTAGCCTGCCCGTGGTGGCCCTTGCAAACTGAGGGTTAAATGTTTTATTTAAGCTCGATTATAATGTATTTTGGGTGGATTTAGGGCTAGGGCCTAGCCCCATCCCTCGATGCAATATTTACTACATGACCGATGCGATATGACCCTATCCTTTGTTGTATTGGGCATGTTTTTGAATGGTGTTTGGCCCAGCCCTAGCCGCATGGAGCCATATCCTATGTGACTGGATGTATTAACACTTGTCGTGGAGTTTCATGGTTAGCCCCAGTCGGTCGGGATATCCCGCTGACCATGGGCTTAACCATGGGCTACACCATCGAGGGGCCAGTTCACTGTATTAGCGTGTGGAGGTTTGGCCTGCGACCTCATGGCCACCACCTTATGACTAGGAGCCAGGAACGGAGGGGCCAACAAAGGAGCGCCAGGCCAGGGCCACATGGGGGGCATCCATATGCCCAGGAGAACAGAGAAAGGGGGTTGTGCCCTACATATTTGACATTTTTGGGTTTTATACTTTGTATTATGATTTTTTAGTGATTTTCTCAGCAATTTGAGGGGATTTTGGTCATGTTTGGAGGATCTTGGGCCCTTTTTTAGGCCAGATCCTGGGGAGAAGTTGGGAGGTTGTTATCCACTCATAGTATATATAAACCAGAGGTTCTTGAGACCATAGGAGGAGGTTCAGAATAGGTACATGATGAATACTTTCCAAGGCAAATCCATTTTTATGCAAGGAAGCCATTGAGGAGAGCACCTTTGCGGGCCATTTCTGGGAGCTCCGTTCATCCAATTTTAGTGCCGTCAGTTTTTTTGGGTTCTTGAGATCTGGTAGAACAAGAACAGATCATTTTGTAACCTTTTTGGAACTATTATGATGTACTTTTAAATATTCTAATAGAAATAATAAATCCTCACCCACTGAGACAAAGGCCCAAAGACTTAGGCGAGATTATCGAACTCCGTTATCACTTTGGTGTTTTATGGTTTGTTGTTCTTCATGCTTAAGTTCAGATATGAATATTTCTTTATGGGTGTCATGTTTCATTTATAATTCTTCCTCTTTCATCAGATTCCTAAATGGTAATTTAACTCATGCAAAATAACTCAACCATTGTCATTTAAAAGATCATTTTCGGATCAAGTGGTATCAGAGCTAGTTGATGTTTGGATTTTGAGTTTGCATGTTAACTAGGGAAAGGTTGAATCATGGTGAAGGAGATATTGTTGAAGAGAATCCATTGATTGGATTGATAAAGATAAATTCTCAAAGCGAGAAGATGGCATCGAAAGAGGGACTTTCTCATGAAGAGAAAGAGTTTCGAAGAACTTTCTTTGCCATGTCGGATATGATGAAGGTTTTGTATGAGGATTAATTGGAACAGAAGAGACAAAATCTAGGTGAATATTCAAAGGTAAAAACTGAAGAAGGAGAGGATCCTCCTCAAATTCCTCCTCCACCTCCTTCTTCTCCATCAAAATCTTCTTCTTCAAGTTAAAGTTCTAAATCCACTACAAGAAAACATGTTTATAAACATAAACAAGAAATACCTTTACTTAAGCTTGATGTAAAATTTGAATTACCCATGTATGATGGTGAACTCACTGCAGAGAGACTTGATAATTGGGTCATACAGATGGAGGTTTATTGAAGTGTGCAACAAATCAAGGACGAGGCAACTCAAATAAAGTTGGCATCACTTAGACTTGCAGGCACAACACTCATCTAGTGGCAAAGAAAGTTGCAAAATGGCACGCAACAAGTGGGTAATGTATTTCCATCATGGCAAGTTTTTATTTATGCACTTAGAAAGAAATTTTATCCTTTGGGTTATAAAGAGAAATCTTTAATTTAATGGCAAGATCTTAAACTAAGAAAGGGACAAACAGTGCAAGAATACACTGATGGTTTTCGTAAGATGGCATTGATGTTAGATATTCCTTTACATACCCAACAAAATCTTATGAAGTACATAGGAGGCTTACCTACACATATTCGAAACACTGTATTTATGTTTGGAACTACTAATCTTGATGAGGTTTCATCTCAAGCTACATAGATTGAGGCAGGGAAAACAAGGGTTGGTGTATCAGGGAAATTGTCTTCAAGGAAAGAGGACAAGCGAAAGTGGAATGGCAAGAAGGAAAATTCAGTGGCAAGAAAGGAAGAGAAGCCCTCTTGCAAGCATTGCAAGAAAGAAGGGCATGATGAGAACCATTGCTGGAAATTTCATCCCGAGAAGAGACCAAAGTGGTTCAAAGAAAGGAAACGGGGGCAAACAATTGCAACAACAACACAACCAACAGACTTGGGATCAGATTCAGGTGATGAATCTAAATTCTCATTGGTTGGTTTGACAGGTAAAATTGGTGATGGAAATGATTCTAGAAGTAAATTGTTTCACATAAGGGTCATTATGAGACATACTAAGGTTGACACATTGATAGATAGTGAATCTGAATCTAACTTGATTTTAGAAGAATTGGTTAAACAATTGGGATTAAACACTCAGATGCTTCATAAGAATTACACACTTAAATGGATAAGAAACAATCATCAATTGCACATAACAAAGCAATGCACATTTAAGTTTGCAATTTAATCTAAGTTTATGGATGAGGTAACATGTGATGTGGTGCCACTCAATGAATGTGGAATGGTGTTAGGCAATCCTTACTTGTATGATCGTAAATAAATCTTCTACAGGGAAAATAATCAATATCACTTAATCAAAGCAGGTCAAGAATATGTTGTACATGATCATCATTTAAAGGAAAATCATTCTCTTCAAACTATGGAATAATTAAGAAAGACAACTCATGCAAGCAACACACCTATAATTGTTTCAAATCAAGTAATCGATCTTAAGCAAGAACATGAGATGATTGTAGAATGGAAGATCAATCACACTTTGCTTCAAGATAAGAAAATGTCACGAAAATATTACAAACATATTAGCTCAATTGTAGTCATATTTTTGATGCTATCATTAGTAATGTTTTCAACATGGATGATAGTGGCTTCAGTAAGATGTGGTAGGGTACAAATGGCTAATAATACGTTGTTAGTTATCATGATTGTTTTACAGTTGATCTTGATGAGACAGGTGCATAGGACAGAGTTTAAAGACAGAGAACAAGTCGAGTGGCCTATCCCTCATTTGATGACTGGTCAGTAGCCTTTTGGAGGACCAAAAATTCTTTAGTGGGGAGGTGTGATCTAGAATTGGATCTCGGGACCAAAATGGGTCCCAGAAGGCCTAAAAATCAAATTTCTCAAAATGGATTCAAAACGGACATGTGCGTAGGCCTCATTGATACAAACCGAACACAACTTGAAAGAGATCAAATAGATGTTGTATTCTCAAGATATCATGGTCTGTTCGTTTCATCAAACAGGAAAACAAAATGCTAACTGTACAGTCCATACAGTGGTGACGTTGCAGCTGACTGTATAGGATGTATGGTTGTACAACTGACGTGGCTGGGTAAATTGGAACTGATGTGGGAAGGTATAGGTAGACCAGTCAGAGTGTGAAACATGGCACCACTGCAAGGGTGACATGTGGCACAAGCTCACGTGGCAAGGTACAGTGGATGTTGACTTGGCAGGTACAATGAAATATGACTGGGCTGCACCTGGGTAGATAGGTGGATGAATAGGCAATTGACATGTGGCATGTATTCGACGAATAGAATGGTTCCACGTGGCACCCATCCATTGGCTAGCAGTGTTTAGAAAAATTTGTTTGGGCTAGTGTCTTGGCAGGGCCAGGCTAGCTAGCCCGCTCGTGGTGGTCTTTTCAAACTAAGGGTTACATTTTTTATTTAAGCTTGATTGTAATGTATTTAGGGCGTAGTTCGGGCTGGGGCCTAGCCTCATCTCTCGATGCAAGATTTACCACATGGCCGATGCGATATGACCCTATCCTTCGTTGTATTGGGCGCGTTTTTGAATGGCGTTTGGCTCAGCCCTAGCCACATGGAGCCATATCCTATGTGATTGGATGTATTAACACTTGGCATGGAGTTTCGTTTTTATCCTTAATCAGTCGAGCTAGCCCTCCGACCAAGAGATTGACTGTGGACTACACTGTTGGGGGGCCAATTCACTATATTAGCACATGGAGGTTTGGCCCGCGACCACATGGCCACCACCTTGTGACTAGGAGCCAGGAACGGAGGGGCCAACAAAGGAGTGCCAGGCCAGGGCCACATGGGGGGCGCCCATATGCCTAGGAGAATGGAGAAGGGGGTTTCACCCTACATATTTGATAGTTTTGGGTTTTATGTTTTTTTAATGATTTTCTTAGCAGTTTGAGGGGATTTTGGGCATTTTTGGAGGATCTTGGGCCCTTTTTCAGGCCAGATCTTAGGGATAAGTTCATAGTTTGTTACCCACTCCTACTCTATATAAACAAGAGGTTATTGGGGCTATAGGAGGAAGTTCAGAACAGGTACATGCTGAATATTTTCCAAGCCAAAACCATTTTTATGCAGGGAAGCCATTGAGGAGAGCACCTTTGTAGGCCATTTTTGGGAGCTTCGTTCATCCGATTTTAGTGTCGTTAGTTTTGTTGGGTTCTTGAGATTTGGTAGAACAATACCATATCAGTTTGTAACATTTTTGGCACTATTATGATGTACGTTTAAATCTTCTAACATAAATAAGAAAGCTTCACCCACTGAGACAAAGGGCCGGAGACGTAGGTGAGATTGTCTAACTTCGTTATCACTTTGGTGTTTTATGGTTAGATATTCTACATGCTTATTTTCATATATGAATATTTCTTTATGTCTGTCATGTTTCATCTATAATTCTTCCTATTTCATCAGTTTCCTAAATGGTAATTTAACTCATGCAGAATAACTCGACCATTGTCGTTTAAAAGATCTTTTTCGGATCATCTGGCTTGATAAAGATAGCGGATATCATTATTCTTTAAGGCCACTAGTAGTTCCTGGGATAGTAACGAGGAATCATCCATACCCAGGATATTGTCCATACCAATCAAAACTGAGAGCCCATTTCCCGGGTTCTAACTGAGCCAGTGTGTGATGAGTGGAAGCGATTTCAACAAATTCTTCCAGGTATGAGAAGCTAGAGGTTGAATTAAAGTATCCGATCTAAGAAATGTAGAAACAAATACATAGGGAATATACTTATCCTTGATCACCCTATGCCATATACCATATTTTATTAATACTCTCCATAAGGAATTCACAACCAAGGCACGGTTGAAGTGGAAAATGTTCCTAAGGCCCCATCCACCCATCGACTTCTGTTTGGAAATCACCTCCCAACTAACCAGATGATAATGCTGATTAGAAACTCCACTCGACCAAAGAAAATCAAAGATTAAAAATAAGATATTTGAGAGAACAGAAGATGGAATCACCACCAAGGCCATCCAATACACTGACTATGATTCTAAAACTTCCTTTACTAGAGTGCAATGACCACTGAGAGATAACCAACGATTGCACTAGTGACTGATCTTGTTTTCAAATATTTTTAGAAGCCACCTCCAGTCTTCAAAGGTGGATCTCTTCTCTTTTATGAAGTATCCCAGGTACCGAAATCCATCTAACAACTCAATGAAATTGATCGAAAAGGCTTCCTTTAGAATTTCCAAGTCCTCCCCTTATAAACCTGAATGGTGGAAAGTTGACTTTTCTAAGTTTACTTTGATGCCTGAAGCACAACAAAAAACCTCTAGAAATGATTTAATCACCATCCATTCCTCTAGAGAATCCTTTGGCATGATAAGGATATCATCTACAAAGATTAGATGAAGGATTTTGATAACCCTTGAAACTTTTACCCCTGACAAAGCACCCTTAGATTGGCTCTTTCTCAGCAAAAGACTTATACTTTCCATAACTAAGATGAAAAGAAGAGGCGAAAGATGGAAACCTTTCTGAAGACCATGTTCACTTTGGAAAAGTTAAGAAGCCTCACCATTTATCAAAACAACGAACGAGGTGCTGACAACACAACTCATGATCCAATTGGCGAAGGTACACTAAAGCCCATTTTGAGGAGGATCAAGCGGAGAAAATCCCAGTTTACGCAATCATATGCTATTTTTAAATCAAGTTTCAAAATAAGAGCCTTTATCTTCTTTTGTTTTATACTATGAAGACACTCTTGTGCCGTTCGAATGGCATCCAATATCTTCCTACCTTTTAAAAAACCAAGTTGTTCACAAGATAGCATCCTCAAGAAGATAGGCTTGACTCTGTTTGCTACCACCTTCGCTATCAACTTGTAGCATAAATTGCAGAGCGAAATAGGCCTGTAGTCACCAAAAGTCATGTGTTTATTCACCTTTGGTATCAATGCCAGAAAGGTTGATTTAAGCGATCATTGCGCCTTCCCTCTAATCCTAGAGTCCTTAACTAGTTCCAGCAGGTCCTCTCCTAGGATGTCAAAGAAATGGATGAATAATTCAACCGTCTAGCTAAGAAGGTAACCAATTAAGAATATACAATTTACAATAAAGCTAGACTATATTTTAATGATAATCACTTTCTAAAATTCAAAAAAGAATTAAAGTTTTGATCAATTAATATGCTAAATTTAAGTCTCTTAAATTCCTTATAAAATGTGCCATAGACAATAATGTTAAATGAACGTAGATCCTCGATGCTTATAGTTTAGGTATTAATTGGATGAAAGGACTCATTCAACTAACAAACGTCTTTCTTAGGTCTTGTTGATACCCTTCCATTCCGTTAATTAAACATGAATTTCTCGTGTGACCCCTTATAACACTTAGTTATTCAAATGTGGGGGGTAATGTCCTTGTCAAAGATCTCAGACACCGAAAACCCACATTCCACATATATTAAGTGCATGCAGATGTAGGGAAACCTCTCACAAATCTCGTTGGGCCCATTCTTCCCACAACCCACATTCCTGCATTTGCATTCCGTACTCGTCACCTTGCATTCCCACAACCTGCATCCTTGCAACCCACATTCTCATACTTAGGATATTTTTTGATTTCCTCGAGGTTCATGCAGGGAAGTGAAATTCGAAATTCCTCCTACATACATCCCCCCCTACATTCATTTTTCATCTCGCATCTTGCACTCTACACAATACTCTTTCTCCTCGTGTCTGTATTCCAGGTAATCCCATGTTGAATTCCAGATATGACATGATTTTTCATTTTGAGTTAATCATAGCATATCCATCACACATCTCTCACACAACAAAAGAGGTTGTTGTTAATTAATGAGGATTAATTCTCCCACATTTCCCCTTAGGCCTTGTGTGACATGCACCAAGTGTACGAGGGGGAAAATTTGAACAATATATTGACACCTAATTTATGATTAACAGGGAACCTATCAAATGGAAAATCTATTTTATACACGTAATCCTCACACTTACCTAAGCACATTGAAAGTGGAAAAGATGACGATCAAGAAAAAGAAAGAACCTTTATGTGGAGATACAATGAATTCATTGGCACGAGAAAGTGGGGAACTTCAATGGAATATTGCACATAAGTTGTATTATGAGCTTTCCCCTAATGATGAGCTTAAAAAAAAATTCTAGAATTCAAGGATAGCTAAGGATGGTTGCGTACCTGAAGTGTTTGATTTTAGGGAACTAGTAGCATGGTGTGCCTGAATAATTGATTCAAAGCGTTGATTAATTGAGGTAAAGGAGACTTGAAGGACTCTTATCCTCCTGATTCTTAATACACTTAAAAGGATGCTATGACTCCCAGAACTAAACAAGGTTCTCAAGCTTTCTGAGGTAGACTCCTTCTTGGACGCTCAAGGTGGTGGTGCAAATATACTCATGGAGTTTTTGGTCCAACCTCCAATCGAACCCTTGAGCCCCAACAAGATTAATATATGCACATCGTCTCAGCCATATAAAGAGTTTGCATGGATTTTTTCATGACTAGTCAACCAAGAATCAACTGATTACATTCCTAGGTATGTTTTATATGTCGTCCACCACTCGGTAAGAGTAGGTGACATTTTCGATTGGGCCCAGATTATTTCAAATGGTATTTCCCACCAATTGTCAGACTATATTCATACTAAGCGGTTATACATGACCTTTTACTTGGATTTTACTTTGATTTACTGTAACACATTCAAAGGCATGCCCCTAAGGAGTAATGTAGCTTTTGAAAAAGATCCTGCTCAATTTTGGTACCCCACATTATGGAAGCACAAGGAACCGTTTCATTTTTACCAAATCCAAGATTCCTTTGTCAAGGAATGCAAGCATATACTCACTAAAACTGATCTATCTAGGGTGACGAGATCGACCATGGAATTTCTCACAGGAAAGGGAGTATGTGTCTTGGAGGAATAGTTCATGTACACAAGGCTATTTGGTTTTGAAGGGAATCCCCTTATTCTTCCCCATTTTGTTTATGAAAAATTCTTTTTTTATGAGTTGTGTAGACAACATAGGACATGGTCCTTGTTTTTCAATAAGAAGAGGAAATGGAAATTTATTCCTACACCCTTCAATATTGTCAATATTATTATAAATAGTTCATAAATCCTAAACTAAATGGTAGGGTTCTTCAAACCTTTTAACATGAAATATGTTGAATCCCGTAGTGGTTTTTATCTTGAGGGAATTTTCATAGAAGGAGGTGATGACAATGAGGATTGTTAGGATAAACTTGACTCAATAAAAGATTCAAAGTTGTTAGGTCAATAGTGGTGGTTTTGGGCACATCGTATTAATCCTATGGATTACATGTAATGAAATTCTATAAAAGGATGGTGATACTCCATTGTAATGTGTCAAGAGTTGAGTGGTGAAGTCTCACTTGGCCATATTTGGCCAAAGGAAATAATAGATCTATTGTTGGCTGGTTTTCCGTAAGTTTTTTTCCAGGGAAAATCTTGTGTGATTTATGTGTTGTTCCTATGATTTGAAATATTATTTTTCTCTCGTATTTTTATTTCCTAACAACTGGTATCAGAGGAAGGTGTTGACCAAAAATTGGTATCAAAAAAAATTATTTTTTAACAATTACATATTTATGGCATAGCCCTCAGTCTCAGCTTCACCATACATTTTTTCATATTCAAAATCCGAGTTTGTATGCTCACTATATCTAGGTTTATGTCCAAATGACCGAAAAGCGCTTCTTCATTATGCAACAAAGCTAATTTTCTTTGGAATATATATATATATTTTTGGAACCACACCATGTTCGAGATCTTGGAACCATGTTTGAAATATTGGAATTTTTCATGGGCTTGTACACAGTTTTTTACAAGTCTAAAATTCTGGCATCATCAAAATGCATTTGAAATCATTTAGTGTATCTATTTCCCCTCTATTACATTCTCCATACTTAATTTATTTTTCGAATTTCCCCACATGCCCCTTCCCACTCCATACACTCCACACTCTATACTAGTTTTATTTTGTAACTTATTGGTTTCATTACCTTGGTGGAATTACAGGTTCACTCACCTCACCCCCTCACTCCACTCTCTCCATACCATGACA
>SNQJ01S0084800.1:50907-65424 GCA_010110895.2 Picea sitchensis
ATGTCTTGGGAAGACCATTGAGTACTATGTTCACCAATTCCTTTTCTGAAGTGATCTCTTCAATAACTTGTAGTTGATCTCTTAGCTGGGAGATCCTTACAAAGTAGGATGTTATGATGTCATCATCATTCATCTTCATGTCACGGAGCTCATCATTCAGACTCATAACTTGTCCAATGTTTCTGGCTGAGAAGAGATTTGTTAGGGCATCGTACATATTCTTCGATGAGTCAAGATGGGAGATCTAGGGCATCAAATGGTCTTTTATGGAATCCACTATGATACTCATGGCATTAATGTCAATGTCTTTGAACTTCTCCATAGCTGCAATGTTTTGCGGTTCCTTCTCTTCTCCTTTTGTAAACTCGGGCTTCACGATCTTTCCTTTCACAATGTCCAACACTTTATTCTTAGCAAGGATGAGGTCAATCCTTGTCTTCCATGCTCTGAAGTTAGAGGCTCCATCTAGCTTGTTCTCAGACTTCATAAAGTTCATCATGGCTTGCTTGACTTGGTCAAACCCTAGATTTGACCATAAATCCAAACTTCACGTCTTGGCCTTCTGAGAGTACCAGGAAATGCGTTGGGCTAGGGAACACTGATCTATCTGGAGATTAGGCCAATATCGTCACTTAAGGTGCCTCAACAAGAGGTTTAGGGTTTCTGCAACTGCTTCTGTTGGTAACCCTAGCTGTAGTGCTTTTGGAAGCTACCCCTGCTAGTAACCTTAGCGACAGTTCCTCAACGAGCTCAATGTCTAACGACTATGTTTCCTTCCAGCATTTTAAGATGACTGAAGGAGTGTGGGCCCATAACCTGTTATAATACAGAATATGGTGTGCTCATTTTACCATTGACGATACCCTCGTCACCCAACCACAGGCCAAAGCCTCCCTCCGAGCACCTTAACCTTGACCTGAGAATTACTTTGGAAGCAAACCCTAGGCTAGATAGCCAAACAAAGAATAGCGCATCAATCCCCAAGGATAGCGCATCACAAAAAGCTNGCCAAGAGATATCCAAGCCAATACTGAAACTAGTTGCTACTGCAATTGCACCTGTAACCCTCCTCCAAACCTGTGCACCAACTGCAACTGCAGTGCGCACCTACTGGGAAAATTGCAGTCCTGAGATGTGTCAAATGAGAACTGGCGCCCTTGTATTTATAGTAATCCTGCCAGTTTGCTGGGGCCGACTTCTCCTTCTGGGTATGTGTCTGTTCACTATATTATTATTAATTCTGGCCGACTTCTTCTCTTGGAGGCTAATAGCCTAATATAAATTTTCTTCTTGAGCCGATAAGGCTTCTAGGGTTATTAGCCAACTCATTAGGGTTTCTCTTGCTTTCTGGAGTCTTCTATTCTCGTCAAGTTCACACATGGGGGTAAATACCTCCCACAACTACCATAATATTAACAGGGGGAGCATGCAGGATTCCTGAAGACCTTGAATTCGAGGGAGGTTTGGCTATATTTGGTCATGGGAAACCCCAATTCAAGTTTAAAGGGGGAATGATAGGATAAAGTTGACTCAATAAAATAGTCAAAGTTGTTAGGTCAGTAGTGGTGGTTTCAGGAACATGGTATTGGTGACCCGTGGTATTAAACTTGTGGATTGCATGTAATGGAATCCTATAAAATGATGGTGATACTCCATTGTAACATGTCAAGAGTTGAGTGGTGAAGGATCACTTAGACGAGGACATTGGCCTCCTTGGCTAGATTTGGTCAAAGGTAATAATAGATCTATTATTGGATGGTTTTTTCCAAGATAAATTCGTGTGATTTTTGTGTGTTGTTTCTATGATTTGAAATATTATTTTTCTCTCGTATTTTTATTTCCTAACAAGGATGCTCACACTGAAGCCAAGGTAATGGCCACCCAGAGCAAAACTACTCCCAAAAATAGGAAGGAAACCACTCACGATGATTGGCATACAAGGGAAATTTCAAATGTCGGTGCAATATAGGTCCCTCTACTTGAGGAAAACAAACAAACAAAGAATAAAAAAAGGGCCATATCCACAACCAGTTCTAAAGGTGGTGTAGTTCATCACCCCCATAAGAGTTCCTCTTTGGGACACAAAAAATTAGGAAATTAATTCTACATGAAGAAATATTAATGAGGGATGTGCAATTGATGGAGACAATGTGGTTCCCCCTTGATATCAGTTGGAGATAACACATGTTGTTACTCCTGTGCCCAAGATGAAGAGGAATCCAAATGGGGGAAATTATTAAGACCCCAGGAGGTCTCAAAATGAAGGTAATAGACATGGAAGTTTATGAATTCAATAATGTTCCCGCATGGGTTGTGGTTCAAATAGAATAAATTAAGTTAATAACATAGGAGTTGGTACAAGAGGGGCCAACATTTTTTGAAGAATATTCTGTGACTCTTAACCATGCCAAATACGATAAAAATTCCAAGAAATTATAGATTGAAAGGTTCAACCTAAAGGATAAAATAGGGACAGGAAAAATGAACTCTGAAATCAAAGTCAAGGGTATGAGGCCCTAAGGGGTTCTTAGGTTCCATCAAACCAAAAGAGAGGCATTATCTCGCTCGATAATAGAGAAGGAATTAGAGAACTCTGGACTAAAGAAATAGATAAGGGATATCTAAGCTAACCTTACGCTGAAGCCATTATTTGTTGATCCCTTATCTATGATAGTCTTGGATGAGTTCCCTCAACAAGTGATCATATATAGTTATAAGGTCTCCAGGGTTTCTAAACTACTAATGGGTGTTAGGAACTATGTTGTTGAAAACATCAAAAAAAGGCTCAAGATAATCATGGAAGCTTTGGAGATTTCTATAGAAGAAGGTGTCATGATGGGAATGGTTTGTTCACTTAAAGAATTGTTGCAAAAGGGTCCATTCACTTAAACAACTAACTTGTATGGATGAGATTGAGATATGGAAACATATCTTCCCTCTAAAAATATATTAAAGAAAACACAAGATGGCTGGCTTGGAAGGATTTATACCCTTCAACAATTAAGCACCACCTATGATTCTCTTGAAGAAAGGGGGAGTTCATTATTTCTACAGGTAACAAATATTATCAAGGAACTCAAAGGCCCACCCTTGATAAGGGATTCCATGTTAGTGACAAGATATAAAATGCAAGCTAATCTAGGTATACTAAGATTCGCATGGGGAACAAAGTTCAATGACCTCACAAATTTTCTAGAAGACGAGATCCGATGTTGGCTATTTAGTTTTACAGATGAGAATGAAGACCAATCATGTATTGCACAACAACAATGCAGCATGTTGAGGACTATTGAAGATGAGTTTTTTGGGGTTAGAGTGAAAAATGACATAACCATAGTGTCATTACACGAGTATGTTCGAGAATGGTTAAAGGGTGTGTTGGAAGTAATAACTAACCCACCTTGATCTTGAAAATTCAAGAAATGATTATAAAAGTTTGTATCGATAGTGTTGCTACTTATTTAAAGAGAAAGGAAAGAAAGCACAAGGAGAACCACCGACCCCTACTTTGATTTTTGTGAGTATAAGCCTTGTTTGAAGCATTCCCCTCTGTCTCTTTCTTACTCAGTCTGCAATCATCCAGTCTTGTTATAATGTCAATGTTTGTGTACAAGACCAATTTATGTTTTCTTCGCTTTTTCTTCTAGGTTACCTCTACTCTTTATATGGTCCATGGGATACCCATCCCAATCCATTAGGATGAACACATTTCCTACTTTTCATTTAAGTATCACTAGTATTATGTACTTCTTATTTGGCATACATTTTATTGGATCTTGAATAGTCAATTTGTATTTATTATTTAAACTCCACACAGATATTTTATGGAGCTCATAAATTTTGTGGTTTCTGAATTTTATGTGAGCATGAAATATCAAGAATTAATTTCCATTACATCCTTATGATATGAATGCCACAAAATCATATAAAATTCTCTGAAAAAGGGCCATCTTTGCTACTCAGTGTTATGTTTGTATTGTTTCAAATTTGTTGCTTTCTCTTGCTATGACATGGGAAATGGTTATGGTGGAATAATAGTAGTTTTGTTTTCCTTCTTTATTTTTGAAAAGTTTTTATTTAATATTTTCTTTGCATGTTCCACTCACAGGCATTAATGTTTATGAATGAAAAATATGGATGCTTAGAAATATTGATATAATTGTTATCCGAGTGAGAAATAGAGTGCCCCTTCTATAAAAACAAGGAGGGTATCTCTAATTTCCATGAGAATGAACTACGAGGTTGTCTTTTGTCCTTGACAAGATAATATATCAACATATTTTTGTGACTCCATTGGGGACTGATCTAACGAACATTGATTTTCGTAGACCATAAAGCGCTTTTGGTGAATCTTTTTATGAATGAATCACCCAAGTATAGTCCAACCGCATATTCTTGTCAGTTTAGAAGACCAAATAAGTGTATTGAACTAATTGTAAAACTTGGTTCTGAAAACTTCAAGAAATCGTGCTAAGTTGGAACGAGCTTAGTAATTTTTATCCCAACAAGTAGAGGTGGCATGAGGAGAGAGATGATTCCAATAAAAATTTAAGGATCTTACAAACTATCCACCACGAGATGTTTCAAGGGACCAGTAACTTGAAGCATAA
Source organism: Picea sitchensis (assembly GCA_010110895.2). Classification (NCBI taxonomy): domain Eukaryota; kingdom Viridiplantae; phylum Streptophyta; class Pinopsida; order Pinales; family Pinaceae; genus Picea; species Picea sitchensis. The sequence goes on from SNQJ01S0084800.1 coordinate 55,518, forward strand.
TAAAACTTCTTGAAGAAACACAAGATATGGAACCAAAAAGTTCTTCGACTCCAATCTTGTTTGATCCCCCTTCATTCTTATTTCCACCTAAGACTTTGCCTACAATTGAAGAAGGAGAGATGGGACACCGCGAGGAACCTAATCATGAAAGGTGAAATGAGGAAAGAAGAAATGATGAAAGAAAAATAAATTAAAGATGAAGAACAAGAATGAGTCTATTGGATTTATAAGGAGAGAAACATCCACTGCCAAATATCCCCACTAGTGTATTTCCATCTTCAATGGTGATGGAATTACGAGTCCAAAAAAACACCTGGACAAGTTCTTGACAATTTGTGATCTAAAAACGGGCGAGTAATTTATGCAAGTTTTCAATAGAGAATCGTTTTCTGAAGAGTTATTTGCATAAGGATTAAAGGGCATATGGATTCATGATTAAACATGATTTTTAAACAAGAGTACATAACATACATGAACTCAAATGGAATAATCACATGAAAAGATAGGAGAGAGAGACAACCAATGTTGGTAACGGAGTTCACCCCTCCTGGGCTACGTCTCTGGACCTGCTTCAATTGGAATACAGATCGCTTTCATTCCTTTTTCAAAATATGTTGGGACCTTCTCATAAGTTATTACATAAGAGATGCCTTCTCCTTCAATGAGGATTCGAGAAGACTACTCACACTCATCTCTCCATACATCAAGAAGGATAATACCTTACATGAATAAGTCTCTCAATGCTTAGGAGTAGTAGCACTATGGCTCTCTAACTCCACTCATTAGCTCTCCATTACTCTCCTCCCTTTCAAAGGGCTCACATAAGGCATTATATATTTTTTCCTCACTCCCTCTTAAGAAAGAGCATTAATTCCTAGATCCACAATAATAAAATCTAATTATAAAAGAGGAAAAACAAGATCCATGAATGTAGGATATCAAACTATCTTCAAGCACATAATGGGAAAAGTGATGAGATAGTTCTTTCGGATTCATTGCATTGGTTTTTTATATTCGACGTTTTGGACCAAACCATTGTGGCCCATCATTAGGAAAAATATTATGAGATATGAAGGAAAAATGATATAACAAGTGTAAATAAATACCTGAAAAGTTATTATGAAGAGCTGACTTATTAAAAATAAAATCAAGAAATATAAAACCTAAAAAATAGTATTTATTAATTAATTTCTAGAATGAGGCATTGTGGTTAATGTTGGGATCCAATTTTGACTAATTTTCCATCCATCATCTCTGTTTAGATTGTTAGGTTGTTTTTCAATTTCGATGGCTTCTCTAAATTTCCTATTGTGGTAGTGATCTATCTTGGCAAGAATTTTGGTGTCTTCAATACAAATGTGATGTTTAGTTTTGTCTGAATGTCATGCCAAGGCTGAGGGATGAGTCTGATTGTGTTTGATGTCAACGACATGTTCTTGAATCCTAATTCTAAAGGAATGACCTATTTCTCCTATGTATTGTTTACCACATGAGCATGGGATCATATAGACACCCTTCTTTTCGATGGGATCAACATGGTCTTTGACTAACCTAGGGGAATTCCTAATAGTCTTTAAGGGTTTGAAAGTTTCCCCAATGATTTTCTTCCTCAAAATCCTAGCAAGCTTGTGTGTTGTCCCTTGTAAGTAGGGTAAGAAAACCTTGGATGCATCATTATTTGTTTGTTCTTTATTTCTAGGTGTTTTAGTGGCATTTCGAAAGGATTTAATCACCAGATGTTTTTTCTATCCGTTATCCTTGAAAACATTGAGGAGATTATTTTTCTCTTCATCAAGGTGTTCATCATCAGAGATTCTAAAGGCCCTAGTAGCTAGGGTGTTGAGAACCCCTAATTTTTGGGCAGGGTGATGATGGGAATTGGCATGAAGTTATTGTTCGATGTGAGTTTTCTTCCTATAAACTTGGTGGGATAAGGATCCATTAGGTCTTTTTGTGACCCTAACATCTAGAAAAGGAATATTTCCTTTATCTTCAACATCCATAGTGAATTTGATGTGATCAGATTGTTTATTGAGGTGATTCACAAATTCATTTAATTTGTCACGACCATGGGGCCAAATGACAAAAGTATCATCAACAAACCTATTCCATTATTTAGGTTGGAAGAGTGAGGAGATAAGGGATTTTCTTTCCAAATCTTCCATGAATAAATTATCTATGATGGGAGAGAGGGGGGATCCCATAGCGACCCCACAGGTTTGTTCATATATGTCACCCTACAAACTAAAAAATGTGAATTTCAAACATAACTCAACAAAGTTAGTATTACCTAGGTTAGTGATGTTCTTGATGACCTCCATAGCTCCGTCAATGAGAATTTTAGTAAAGAGAGAAACATAATCAAAGCTTATGAGGGTGTCATCCTTTTCCAATTTGATGTTTTTGATCTTGTTTACAAAGAAGGAGGAATCTTTAACAAAGGAGCTAGTATTGTCGACTAAGGGTTTGAGTTTATGAGCCAAATATTTTGCAAGTTGATAAGTAGGGTTGCCTAATGTGTTGATGATAGGTCTAAGTGGGGTCCATTCCTTATAAATTTTGGGAAGCCTGTGGATCCTTGGGGTGGAAGGGAAGCTAATAAGCAATTTATTTTTATCATCATCATTTATGTTGCTTAATTTAATGGCATTGGAGACTTCCCTTGCAATCTTATTTAGGGGATTTTTATTAAGTTTCTTATAACTTCTGCTGCTATTGAGGTGGTCCAACATTTTTTCAATGTAATTATCCTTGTTCATAACGACAACAACCCCACCTTTGCCTTCTTTTAGAAATACTAAATTCATATTATTGTTTAGGGATTTTAGAGCCAAAAATTCTTCTTTAGTGATATTTATCTTTGGTGGTTTTACTCTATAGAGAATTACTAAGCACTCTTGTCTAATTTCTTCTTTAACATTATCTAAAAGGTTTTTAATACCATTTTCAATGCTACATAAGATATCCTCAACAAGAATTTTGTGAGGGGCAATAGCAAATTTAAGACCTCTTTCTAGTAACCTAGTAGTGTATTCATCAATGGGATGGGTAGATAAGTTGATAACTAAATTCTTACGTTCAATGGATTTGACTTGGTTGCTATTACGTTCAATAGTTTTAACCTGTTTACTATCATTATTGGAGATACTAGGGACGAGATTAGGGTATAGGTTATCATTATTGGATAAGAAAAACATGTCAGTGTTGGGTAAACTAATTTCTTCATTGTTTTTGTTATCATTACTGTTTTGGTCGTTATTACATTGGCTTTCACTGCTGTGGTTTTTTTCATTATTACTTATATGCGTAGTGTTAATGTTGTCATCACTAATATTTGTGTTCTCAGAATTCATTTTCTGTATAATGGAGGTGTAGGGATTAATCTCAACATCGAAACTGGGTTCTTCCTTAGTTTGGAGACTATGACTATCATTATTACTTATACATGTGGTGTTATGGAGACTGCAGTTGTCATTAAATTCAATGGAAATGTTACAAAGGCTGTGATCAAAACTGTTTTGTTCGTTGTGGCTATCACTGTTGCATTTGTTTTCAATATTACCTATACGTGCGTTGTTACTACGATTGTAGTTTGTGTTCTCCAGAATTGTTTTCTGAGTAATAGAGGTGTAGGGGTTATTGTTAATTGCGTGGGGATTATAGTTATTTGCATGGTTGGTATTTTCATTACTGTTTTCTGAGTTTGTGTGGGGATTATTTTTATTTGTATGGTTACTGTTTTCATTGTTGTTTTCTGAATTTGTGTGGGGATTACTGTTATTTTCATGCTTACTATTTTCCTCACTATTTTCATTATTGTTATTATTACTGTTTTCTGAGTATACGTGGTTACTATTTTGATGATTAATGATGGATTTTTTTTCGTTAGTTTGGAGACTAATATTGTTATTATATATCATTGATTCATTTATAATATTGTTTAAGCTATTCTTTTGGGTCGTGTTTGTTATGCTAATATAATTTTTTTTCTTGTTATGTAGTTGTGTAGGTGAATTCCTATTGGGATCGGGAGCGCATGAAAAGAGTGTTCATATTGTTCATGGTGAGGAGTATTAGTAGTAAATATGTACCTTCTGTTATGCATACACACATGTTTCTGCGTGCTCTCCAGACGGGTAAATTTGTTGCTTTGCTTACTAACAGTGTTTTCTTCAAATTTTGCGGCCTTTAGGGAAGAGAAGGAATCTATTCGTGCCCAAAGAGATGGTTGGATTATGTTTTCTAGAGTAGTGTGAAGTTTGAAAAGATTACGTGACAAGTTTTCTAATTTAAACCTTGCTTTATGAATTTCATTACGGAGTAATGAAATGTTGTCTTTGTGAAAAATACAATTGTTTTTCTTATTGAGAAGTCTATGATTGATTATGGTAAAAGCATGAATCACATCAGCATCTCTACATCTTTAAAAAAAAATTAGATCAGATTTCCTTCTCGTTAATTGCAATCACATCTACTCAAATTGTTGGATTTTATCAGCAGTATCCTGTCCATACAGGGTCAATATTTCTGATCTAAGACTTTTGCGACCATTGTTGTGATGAGATAGTTATTTTGGATTCGTTGCATTAGTTTTTTATATTCAACTTTTCAGACCAAACTAGTGTGGTCCATTATCAGGAAAAATATTATGAGATATGAAGGAAAAATGATATAACAAGACTCAAAACCAGTGTGGTCCACCAATGGGAAAAGTCTCAAAACCACCCAAGACTCTTCATTCATGTCCTTGATTCTCTCAACCTATAATTGAGAATAATGGAAAATTGGTGTGAGGTGCTTTCTCACATAAAAACTGATTTCCAAAACAATAATTTAATGATAAATATGTGAGTTTAATTTCCCTCACAAGTATTAATTATTTTACATCAAAAAGTGAATAATATATGAGTTTTCCAAAAGCTCATAAAGAATAATTAAATGCATGAGAATCTCATAAAAACAAAAGAATGCATGAGACCCTTTTCTCACAAAGCATTAATAAAATGCATGAGAAATATAAAACTCAAAACATATAAGTTCACCATCTTCACCACACTGCAAATCAACTTGGTGAACACATTAAATTCCTTCCCTATGTGGAAATCCGTCTGGATCACGCCTCCCCACAAAGAACCTTTTGGTCTCCAAAAGTGTCAACTTTATCTGTATGCAAATGTCATCAAATGGTGCATTATTTCAATACTCCTTCACTCATGTACTTCAGAATCAGAATGAAAAGCCAACACTTACAACTGCTTCAAAGCAAATGTTTGGAAAGTCACATCCCTTGTCTCCTTCACCTCTTTTCTTCAGAGCTGAAATGTCGAAGCCCACACCTACATAATCTTGCAACTTGTAGCATATGATACATGTACCACAATCTTTGACGTAACTTACTTTCCAAGTGTTTATAACTACACTCTTGGTCAAGTTTACAATGAATCACCAAAATGGCTTAGGCAAATCGCCTCATCAACTATTTATATAATGATTACAAAATGAAGCCACTTAAGGCTTAAGGCACAAAATTAACGCCTCTCACTTTCCTCACTCAAGAGTGGCTAAAAATCCATTACAATGCTTCATAATCACATTTACATCTATTGGCACAGGGGCAGACCTAGGGTTCAACGTTACAACAACGCACTAAAAAAACCCTAACTATCGGCCCTTTAGGCAATACCTGCGAAGCAGACGAAGTCTCACCCGAGGTAGAGGCAGGGGTGGTTGTAGGACTCTAGTGTCTGCAACCTTAGTTGGGACATTGATCTGTGAATAAAACACCTTAACAAAACATTTAGCAGTTACAGTTAGTTAATATTCAGGCTTAGTTTACAGCGCAGTTAAACCCTAACAATAGATCAACGCAGTATTCACACATATCCAATATAATCAAGCACTAAGCATACCAACATAGATAAGATCAAGCATTTATCCACATTATTCAACACTAAGCTACCATATTAGATCCTTCTAAACATACATCAGTGCACTAATCATTCAATCACATAGAGAAGAAAGCAACCATAAAGCATATAGCAACCACAATGCAGGATATACGTGGTTCACCCACACCCTGGGGCTATGTCCACCAACTCTTATTCTTTATTTATTTATGTCAAATCTTTTACATGCACAGATCCATGATATCTTAGTCCGCAGAGGACAGGAGATATGTGCACCTCGCTAGATCCTCCTTCCTTGAAGTACAACACAAAGCCTTCCACAGTCCCTTACAATGACTTGCACTTAGCTCTACAAGTTTTACACTGTATGCACAAAGCAATTACAATTACCACTTGGACTTAACAATTAACACTTAGCACTTAGCATGCACTTCTTCTTTTCTTACATCACCTAGCTATCTATTTATACATTACAAAATGGGCCTAAACATGGGTAAACCCATGGGCCGACATCCCATACCCGTTACATAAGCCCAAAACCTAAAAATCCCTAAAAAGGGACTGAGATCCCGTGATCTCTGCTTCGACTTGCGCTCTATCTTCAACAGCCTATCAAAGTCCTAAAAGTAGGTCAAACATGACCAATGATCTTCAAAACTTGATCAAGGGCCAACAATCAAATTACAAGGCTCTTTTAATGTGCCAGAAATTTTGCACAATCAAACAACTCTAGGGTTTTCAAGCACATTACAATGCTTTTACATCAAGTTTCAAGGCAATTCTCATGCCAAATTTGATGCCTAAATATGCACAAATGGGAAAATTCTATGATTATGTGTACCCATTACAAAAATGTGCATCATGACCAAAATATTCACTAGATGGTAAACTCACAAAACCCATTATAAATAGTGCAAATGCTAGCTTCTTTCCAACACATATGGCATCAATACTATAGGTCTCAATAGTTATACAAGCTATAATGATAAATCCCATAGTAACATATTTTGGGTTCCCATAGTTCAAAAAGAAACTATAAATGTAAAGCTGGGAATAAAGGCGCATCATTCAAGGATAAGGGTTTAACCCTTTATGGACTTCAACAAAATCCATTTCATTTAACCATTTATGTGACACACCGAACTTCAACGAGCAATATCTTTAGCAAACAAAATCGTTTGAATTGCGTCGGAAAGCTTCTTGCAAGTTCTTCATTAACTGTATCGTTTGGGCAGAAGTGAACACCTTCAACCTTTGACGAATGTGGAGATCCTTGACTGGATTTATTCCAGCATCGATTACGTATTTCCTTAATGAAAAATGAGTTTCCAACTGCATGGAAAATCGATCAAGCGAAGTTTCAACCTGTCGAGTCAATAATTGTTGCACAGACCGAATGAATATTCCCGCAATTTGGTCGGAGTGGACAACGACTTACAAATGCGAGTGATCAAGCATAAAGGTGTGCTCATGTAACAAATGTGCTCCTGCAACAAATGTGGAGGCCTCGGCCTGCTCCCCAAGTGACTTATGCCTTGTCAAGTGACAGAAACAATCGTGCCACAATAATTGTGCAGGCGACAGATAAAGATCTATATGCATATTACTTTCATGATATGTCGAGGAGTTACATCCTCATAGATACGACTACCTCCTATAGTGCAGGTTTCATGCAGATCGTTTATGGTTGGCTGGCACCGAAACAATTCAGACGAGCTTCCCACACTCGTTACGTACAAGGTTCCAGTCACCAGGGAAAAGAGAACAATGCTACTTTGCACAGGAAACGGATCTAGACACGTTCATAGAGAGGCCTTTTAATGGGTTGCTCGTACTCTTATATTTGTGCCTGATCCAACGAACCTACAACTTCTCAATATCCAGAGAAGACAATTATTCACGAGTGCAGTCAAAATGTGAACAAATTTGGAGTTTTCATGTCTTGCATGCCCAATATATCGACAACCAGACCTGCAAATCCGTTTGGATCAGGAATCACGCCACCTGCCAACAATCCGACACTACCACGCGATGTGGGATATCTCCAGGGAACCCAAAACAAAATTGCAATCAACGTGGGCTACTTATAAAATTTGGAATCCCCCAAAATATGCTTATGATTTAATTGGTGCAAAATATATGTGATTTAGACGATGTGGCTATTCAACATCTGCGGCCTCGCCAAAACTGTACGTATGTATACAAATCCACCTTGTGGTCGTGGAGGTATCTCGTTTTTCTTGGGATTGAATGCAATCATGTGCAGCAATTGGCGTATACCTATTGGAGATGGGCACAATTAATGATCTTTTAATCTTAAATTCTTATCTGATGGTCATGCATTGAAGATGCTGGCATATTCGTAGTCGTCCTCCAAAATCAATCCAAAATCAATGAGTCAAATTTATGTTAGTAGTCTTTGCATTTATAACTGCATCCGTTAACCTGTTTACATTTTAACATTTACCTAATCATATTAAAAAATTACTGTAACATCATATGATTGCCACGTTTAAATGATTAACTTTTGGAATTCTTCAACTATCAGTACTTGGCTGAGATGTGGAGGGTTTGTTTTCTACGTGGGATTTAGCCACTATTTATATGATGGGCAGGGAAGTTCGCAGTTTCTTCATGCATGGGCTTTCACTAGTTTTTTTTTAACCCAAGAGTTTTTATTTATGGGCTGTTCGGCGTTCACCAGCCGCGAGGTAGCGGCTGTGCTAGTAAGATATTGTAGCAGTGGTTATAGTCATGAACACCGCGTGCCTTTGCATTCCATTGGCACAGGGGTTGAGTGTATGTTGGCCTTCTCGACGTGATTCATAGTGGTTGTTTCCAAGCATACTGAGGACTTGGGTATCCCCTCCCTATCTTCCTTGAACACCAGTACTCCTCACACTTGCCAGAATGGGTATGGGATGGAACTGGATCGCGTTGGGACGCTGACGAATTTTGAACGAATGTATATGCCGAGAATTCGGTCTTGCTGCACCGTATATGCAGAGAATTCAGAGATGCATAGAATTCGTTCTTGTTTCACAGTATATGCAGAGAATTCGTTCTTGCTGCACCATATATGCAAAGAATTTGTTGGGGCGCTGAATCCATTGTTACCATTGTGCACTAAATATTGTAGAGGATTGAGGCCGTGGCCCATCAAGAGGGTGTTACGAAGTAATCATTTCACTGCCTCTTTGCAAACGGTGAATCGGTGGCTGTCTTGACCTTTCAAGACTTGAGGATTAAATCGCCGATTACAATTTTGTTTTACATAACTTAAATGGTGACCGCCTTAATCTTTGCAGACCACAAGACACCATCACGCCTTGATTAAAATCCTTTAGAAGATCAAAGGGGAAATTTTCTGTGTTTAAATACCATAGTCAAAATTGTAAATCTGTGAGATAGATTGAAAGCATTTCTTGAATTGAATTGGTAGGTTTGCTTTGCGTATATATATATATATATATATATTTTGTTTTTCCATTGAGTTTGTAAATTCATTTTATTTTCGAATAAAAAATTCGTTAAACAGTAATTTTTTGGTTTTACTAATCATTTATTTATTCCGAATTTATTTGTTGGAGCCTGTGATTTTAAAAGGAGATTAAATACAAAATTGATATTTCGGCATTTGGATTTTACTTGTGCGTGGAGTTATTTAGTCCCAAAACCCCAAACCCGAAGTAGTGGGGACCAAAGTTTGGACGCATTTTGTATCAAGAGTTTGCAAACACTGAAACCCGAAAAGCACCTGGCCCACATTTCATTCGCATTTTCTCGATTCAGGAGTTGTTGTGTGTTGGTGTTTGGCATTTGTAATCGCCGAATCCAGAACCCCGATTGACCTTCGTTTTTCACATTTGGTATCAGAGCCTGCAGTTTATCCAGCAATTGCTTAGTTCATTGCAGATTATTCCTGTTAGTGCCAAAAATTTTATTCTCATATTTTTTTTGCGTGAAGGTTTATTTAATTTCTGTCAATTTTTATAAATGGC
>SNQJ01S0084801.1:0-30004 GCA_010110895.2 Picea sitchensis
AACAATTTACTAGGGAAATTGTTTTAAAAGTTTATTATCACGTTATTCATCCTAAGGCCATATAGGTTCATTCATTTATCATTAAAAACGTGACGTTCCCTTCAGGATGCACTAGGTTCTCCAAGGGTGCCACTCACCTCGTCTGTTTCCCTTGTGCGATGTGCCCTTTAGGACGCACTACGTGCTCAAAGGGTGCCACTCGCCTCTTTCATTTTTTCTTGCGTAACGTGCCCTTTAGGATTCACCACATGCTTCAAGGGTGCCACTTGCCTCTTGACTGACTTGGTAGACAGCAAAAACCCCTGGAGTCAATCCTCCGCCTGGTGAACCTATGGGATATTGAGGGCCTCTAAGGAATAATGCCCCCGCCTTATTGAGGTCCCCTTAGAATCATCATGAGCGACTGTCACAGTCTGCCCTCGTGACATCGTGGGTCCTCTTGAACTAGCTAAATGTTAACCTACAGTTTGAGCCACAACAGGAGTGATAGTAGCCTGTGGCAGGGCTTCTATCCACACCTCTCCCTCAACATCTCTGGTAGTCGTGCGTGACCCCTCTACTCCCCATGTGAGTCTAGTTGGCAATCTATCATCAGCCTGCATCATCAAATAATCATGTCATATATATATCCATAATCATATCGTCTAATCAGATGCACTAATATCACATATAAAGAAATCAAACCCCAATGGTTCACTCCGTGACTCGATCCAGAGTCTAAGGGGTTCCATCGATGCCTCTACATCCTCGAGGTCCAAAATCCTATACACTCAGTAAAACTGAGTCAACAACACCTGTCTATGTCAATGCATCAAAAAAACATGACATCAACTCATAATGCCTCATAATAAAAATCAGTGATTTTATAGCATAATAATCTAGATCACTTGTGAGCAAGTGTCCTCAAAGAATAAGTTTGCTCAGTGCGCAAGAGAGGGATGTTACAGATGTGGAACAGAAGGACGAAGTATTTTTACATGAATAGGGGCATTATATTTGGATATCAGTTGTTACAGGATATGATAGTTCAAAAAGGGTAAATACTGCATCCGAGAAGGAATTGAAGAAGAATAAAAAAATAGCAATGGATTTCATCTGGGAAGGATTACATAATCTAGTAAGAGAAAATGTTGGTAAATGTTCATCAACCAAAGAAATTTGGGATAAGTTACATGAAATATATTATTCACCCATCACAGATTCAAAAACTGCCAAAGAAGATGCAGATACAGATCAAGAAAAATTATGTTCTTCATGTCAAATAGATTCAAAATATGAAGAGTACATAATCACTAGAGGTATGTTGTTTTGCTTTAATTGTGAAAAACATGAACATCTTGAAATAGAATTCCATGAAGGAAATGTTACAGAAAAAATAATTGAAAAGGAAGACAATTATGAAGAAGAATTGATTAGTGCTTTAGATGAACTTAGAGAAGAAAATAAGTCACTCAAGAAAGAATCGATGAAACAAAAGGAAAGTGTTCACATTATTTAAGAATCCCAACGAGTCATTGAGAACTTAAGAACTCAGCTAGAATAAGCTAGAAAGATCATAAAAAATCTTGAATATCAAAAGAAATATTTGGAAGCCAACGTAGCAGCACAAAAAGTAGAAGTAGAAATGAGAGAGAAGATACTGAAAGAGCATCTTAAGGAAAAAACTAACGTTCTAAACCATCTTGAGGTAGAGTTTGGTCAAGAAGAGAAAGGACTTGAAGAAGAAATAATCACATTAAAAATTCATCTTGGAGAAGTGAAAAGAACAGAAGAAGTCATGAAGTCTCAGATAATGAAGAAAGAAGAAGAGATTGAGAAGCTTGAAGAAGAAGTTATCACATTAAGAAGTAAAATCGTCAAGCTCAACAAGAACGTTGAAGAGATAGAAACATCCACATCAGTTATAGAGAATGAAGAGAAGCACTCTAGGTTGCTATAAAAGAAGAATGAATAAAATAGAAAGAGTTATGTAGAAGTACTCAAAGGAAAGAATCATGGTCAACCAGAATCTAAGAAAACTATTGACGATACATATTCAATAAGACCATCATGTTCAAGCCACAAAAAATCTTCAATCATGATCATGATCAGTCAAGGCATAAATTCATAAGGACTACACCACAAAGAAGATCATTCACTCCCAGGTATTATGATAATTTTGGACATAAGGTTGTAGATTGTAGGGATTATAAAAGAAATGTTCAAGCAAGAAGTGCCTATGTGGCCCCACGTAACATTGAATGTTACAAATGTCATAACTATGGACACATAGTTAGTGACTGTAGAAGCATGATCGATACTTCCATGAAAGAGAACACTGATATCAGATATAATAAGTACGAATAAGAAAACAAGAAGAATGGGTGAATGAATACCAGGTACCAGAGATCGCAAGATTGTCAATAAAACAAGATGAAGAAAATTCTACAGAGAAAAAGAAACATGTCATAAACAGAAAGGTTTGGAAAATAACTGAAAGAAAATAAGGACATGTAAATGAGGCATATGTTCCAGAGATTGTAATTTCAGTCATTGTAGTGAAATATGAATCCACAGACAGAAAGAAAGAAGTCAGAGCTCAAAGAGATGATGAATCTACCAATGAAGATGATGATGAATACACATCAGAGTAGGAATTGTTCTAAGCCATCCATCTTAAAGACTACCAGATAATATGAATATTATATAGGGGGATTCTATGCGATAGTTGTGATAGACAAAAGAACCATTCTTCAAGAATCTTGCAGAGTTTGAGAAGATAGATCCAGAGAAATCAATTAGAAGAAGTACAGTTTGATAGATTAATCAAGAATTCATGATAGTATAGTGATAAATGGGTCAACATTATGGACAATTGCGCAAGTAGAGTCTTGGATAGTATGGAAAAAGATGGATTTGTAAGAACACTTAGCAGGTTTGGACAAATATATGACAGTGGATGAGAGTATGGATTCATAGATTGGTTCAGAGAGTGGTTCAGAGACAAAGGAAAATTATCATAATGGATGATAATTACATAGGAAATGGCTTGAACAATGCTAATAGATTCCAAATTGACAGATATTTTTTAGACACATGTAGTGCATACAACAATTCACATTCAAAATAGAGTAATGCTTAGAAACAACAATTACAAAACACCCTACGAACTATGGAAAGAAAGCGCAGACAACAACCTTTGTTCCAATAAATTTTCAAAGGATATGTAGAATGAATTTGAAGTGCCTTGGAGAACTATCCTTCTTTTTGGGTCTTTAGATATGTTAAAGTAACTAAGGAATTTTTATTTCTAAAACTAAGTATATCAGAGAAATGATAAAGAGGTTCAAAGTGGAATATTGCAAACTAGTTACCACTCCTATGCAAACCAGTTGCAAGTTGAGCAAAGATGATGATTCAAAGTCTACAAACGCGAGGCAATATAGGTCAATGATTGGTATCTTACTATATGTGACAACATCCATACTATATGTAATGGAGGTAGTTGGATAGGTGGCACGATTTCAGGCAACACCAAAATAATCACATGTATTAGAAGTAAAGAGGATTTTCAAATATCTCAAACAAAAAAAAGATTTTGGATAAGGGTATCCAAAAGGAAAGGATGTATCACTTACTGCCTACACAGATGCAGATTTGGCAGGTTTCATTGATGACCAACGAAGAACCAGTGGAGAAACATTCTACTTCGGTGATTTTTTAGTATCATGGCTAAGAAAGAAATGATCATCAATATCCTTATCTACAACCAAGGCAGAGTATATTGCAACATTAGGATGTTGTACACAGTTTCTATGGATGAACAAACTATGACATATATATAGCTTGAGTATGATGATCCCATTCCAATCTATTTTGATAATACAAGTTCCATCAGTATCTCAAAGAACCTAGTGATTCACTCCAAGATGAAGAACATTCCAATAAAGTATCACTTTCTATGGGAATGGGTTGTAGAGAAGAACACCAGGGTTGAATATGTGGCCACAAAAGAACAAGTGGCAGACATATTTACAAAACCACTTCCAAGAGAAGCCTTTGAGTATCTTCACCAGAGACTTGGAGTAGTTTCTACTCAAAAATGAATTATTTTGATTGCTTATCTTATATGTCTTAGATATACACGAGGAAAAACCATAAAAATGAAAACTTAGGTAGGGAGATTAGTTTTAGGAAGAGTTCATTCAGGGGGAGTATCCCCACAGATAGTTCAGTTAGGGGGAGCATCCCCAGATGGAAGGATACCTTTGCCATTCATGACAAAGGGAGAGAGATTTATCAGATGCAGGCTTAGACAAAGAGAACAGAGGTATGGTTCCAGGGGAATCGATGGTCAAAGGGGGAGCATGAGTGATATGACTTCAAGTATTGCATTATACTGTTGCCATAAATTCCAAAGGGGAATATTGTTTATTATTTGGTTTGGTTGTCATTGATGTCAACCCTTGAATAAAGTTTGGTAGAAAATTTCGGTAGCACAAAGGTTTGGGTAATGGACCCAAGTTTGTTTGATGGATAATGGTATGTGTTTTGATATATTTCGAGGTAATATTATTCCATATGGATATTACATGTCATGCCATTTCCGGTGGTATGTGGAACATCACATAACTCCTGATGGTTAGAGAGTTATGGCCATGTGAAGTTGGAGAAAGGTTTGTGTAATGGACCTGAGTTTGTTTTATTGATAACGGGATGAGTTTTGATATATTTACAGGTAAGAATATTATATATGGATAGTACATGTCATTCTATTTCCAGTGGTATGTGGAACGTCACATAACTCCTCACAATTAGAGAGTTATGTCCATGTGAAGTTGGAGAACTCTCATGAGTCATCTAGAAGCCCCAAAAGGTCAAAGTAGTCAAAGTGGTTTAAGGGATTTTAGAAGGTAAATAATAAAGTGAAGTGATGAGTGTACTATAAGTCAAAGTGAATACAAAAGAAATTATCTAAATAATAAAGTTAATGGAGAAATTACTCAGTGGACAAGTGGTTAGAAGTGGGTTAACCCTAAAATAAGGAAAGTGGGTTAAGATGATTAAAATGTAGCCCCTTGAGGAAGCTACATGAAAGTATAAATAAGAGGCAAGGTTCTCTCATTTTAATCACACTTGAGCATATTGAATATATATAGCTGACTGAGGTAACCAAAGGATATCTAAGCCTAATTTCACAGGGAAGGTGAAGTAAAGAAGGCCAAAATTCAAGGGAGGATAAATTCTTTTGATGATGTTTTCTAAGGTATGTTATTTACAGGTCATCTCACAATTTTTGCAATAACATTTTTTCTAGAATGATTCAAACCGTGAAATTGGGAGGCCATTGAGGAAACATATCTAAGTAGTTTTAATACAAATTTCATCTTATGGATCATTGTATTTTTGGAGTTACACGCCGTTGAAAATAGGGTTTGTGGCTAGTCCTGAAACTAGTCTAAAATAGGTGTTTTGGGTTAAAACATCATAAATTCTTCATAACAGATCCAAATTTAGTAAGAAAAAATGTATTTGTCAGAGTACAGTCTTTAATAATCTGTGTACAATTTTCAGATCCATACAACAAATATTATGTGCGGGGCATGCTCTACACGTTCTCTCTCTAGAATAAGCAAGAATTCAACAAGCTATGCCATTTTTGCTATAACTCCTTTTCTGAGAGGTTCCAAGTAGTGAAATCTGAAGGAATTGCATAAATGACACTGAAGAAAATTATGTACCATTTTAATATCTTTATTCATTACAAGTACCAATTTATTATTATTGCAAGTTGGGGTTTTTGACTAATCCAAAATTAGTCATGTGAGACTAAAGTAAAGTTGATGAAAATGCTAGTCTCTTGTTGTTAAATTTAAGGAAGGTTTGCAGGTATCTGATCATATACACCAAGTCTATTACATAGTTAGAAATTATATTTGGATGATGAAATTGATGAGGGATTTTGGTTGAGGTATGTTACAGATAGAGGTTGTATACCAATGAGTTTGTGGCACATGGTTTGATGTAATGGTTTATGGTATTTGGTTATGGATAGTGTGATGTATTGCTAGAGAAATTTTGATGGATATATTGGTATATGTATTTGGTATATGGTTGATTACAAAGGGATCCTTTAGAATATGGTATATGTATTTGGTATTTGGTATATGGTTGATTACTTTCTTTAGAATGTTTGAACCCATTCCCATATATGTATTATGGAGTTGTCCCCTTCAAACCAATAATTTGCAACCATACTCTTTGATTTTCCCCATGTTCATAAAGGGGCACACATGTTGAGAAAGCATATAATATTATATGTAGGGTGATTAAGTCATGTTAATTACAAAGGGATCCTTCTCACATGAAGTTGTAATACTTCATGTCCATCTTTTCACATGTTCGATGGGTTCGATTTACTTTGGAGCCGCCTTGCTACATGTTAAACGATACAATGTCGTGGGTCCTCAAGTGGTAATACAATCGGCCATATAATATCACATGCTATGAATGGAGCCACACCCATTGAGAGACTCTTCCTCATGGCTCATTCTATTCCATTGGCTATTCAAATGGATTGGGCGTAATTATTTTTTGAGGTATGTGCATTACCATGACATCTTTATGATACCCAATTACATTGATGGAACCATGACATTACCCTTTTGAGGTATGTGCATTACCCTTTCTCAAGTATGTGCATTTTACCATGACATCTTTATGATACCCAATTACATTGATAGAACCATTAATGTAACCTCTTCTAATATATACGAAGGATTCAATATCAAATTTGACCTCTACATCTAATTAAAAAATAATAATTTAAAGTATTTTTTTTAATTGAATTGTTTTTTGATATAAACATTTTATGTTTCACAATTATTATATATAATTATTCACAATGTTAATTTATATTTAATTTAACAAAAAGTTTAATATAGATGTAATGCTTTATAAATATTTTAAGTCTCACAATTATTTTATATGATAATAATTTATTTTTAAGGTCATGATATTTGTGTAGGAGATTCTGTTGTTGATAGGATAACAAATTCTTCCTTAACCATTTGATTTTTATTATTTTATATGATAATAATTTATTTTTAAGGTCATGATATTTTTGTAGTTGTTTATAGGATAAGAGATTCTCCCTCAACCATTTGATTGTTATTATTTTATATGATAATAATTTATTTTTAAGGTCATGATATTTGTGTAGGAGATTCTGTTGTTTATAGGATAAGAGATTCTCCCTTAACTATTTGATTGTTAAGGTGTATGGAGATATATAACTTTCTTATTTAGTTTTGACCATGACTTCCAAAGAGAAAACATGAATTTTGTATTTACAATATTACTTTATAAAAAAAAACATGAATTTTATATTTACCATATTAATTTATACATAAATTTAATTTCATGTAGAGTAAAATAAAAGTTTATACACAAATTTAATGTCATGTAGTAAAACCAATTATTAATGTTGGAGAGGTATAACACTCAAACTATTTAGTGAATTATATTCCAACTATATTGACTTGAAGTAGTAAGATAGTGGTATAGTGATATAAAGAATGAAAAATTGTTAAACACTATTTCCATTGACCCTTACTGTTTTCAATAGTATTTTTTTCTATTTTATTTTAATAATATTGCATTAGGTTAGGGTATATGAACCTTTAGGTGAATATCTCTCATAGCTTTAGCATTTTTTTTAATGACTACATGATAAAATTAAAGAATAGTTGATCATCTCTTCCATTTGAAGGTTTTATTTTATTGTCACATTATTTTGATAATTTTATTTTAATGTTAACTTTCCCACTTTTTGCCACTTTGTCACATCGTTTTGAACATATCATTACTAGTTAAATTTGCCAATTTTTGACAATAGAATAAGTTTTTGACAGTACATAGTGAGCATAAAATAAAACATTTAAATTAATACATAGCAGAAAACTATTTAAGAGTTTGATGCTTAATTTAAAATGCATTGTAAAAAAAAGAACACAGAAAACATTATTTCATTATTAGTTAACTTTTCCACCTTTTGACAATAGAATCATATTTTTGACAATACATACAGAAAATAATATTTCATTAATAGTTAACTTTTTCACCTTCCACCTTTTGAAAATAGAATCATATTTTTACCATACACAGTGAAACAAAATCAAACATTTAAATTAATACATAGCAGAAAAGTATTTAAGAGTTTGATGCTTAATTTAAAATAATTTGTAAAAAGGAGAATATACAAAACATTAGTTCATTACTAGTTAACTTTGTCATTTTTTGACAATAGAATCATATTTTTCATATTTTCGACAGTACACGGTAAACATAAAATTACATAATAAACATAAAATGAAATATTTAAATTAATACATGGAAAAAATTATTTAAAAGTTTGATGCTTAATTTAATGCATTGTAAAAAGGAGAATATACAAAAAATTATTTCATAACAAGTTAACTTTGCCACTTTTGTTTCCCTCAATTATGAAAAATCAAATATGAGACAAAAATTGCTATTTTGAATTCCAAAATTATGAAATATATATATTATAATCAAAGTCTGAATAGTAACACTGTAAAATACATAAGTTCCACATCCATTTTAGGATGATAACAAAAACTAATACATTTAACTCCAAAATTCTGGACTCTAAGCTATCGCTTTAAGATAGATCACTTCATACATGAAATTCAAACTTGCAAAATAATAGATTTCAAAAATTAAAAATTTACAATTCAAACATGCGAAATATTACAAAATTCAAAAATTGTAATTACAATAAAATTGACATGCATAGCAAAAGAGTTAATTGTCATCCTCCAACATACTCTTTTCCATAAAATATATTGTAAACATATTTTCCACCAAATATAATTTAGACATCTGTAAAAATAAAAAACATAATAAAAAAACAAATAACACATATTAGCATATATACTGTAACTAAATATTAAATAAACAATAAGTAATAATAACATAACCAACTACAGTTAAACAGATTTAAGATCTAGTTACTCTCCAATTAAGAGTACATGATTTAAAAGATTTGTAAATCTTATCTAAAATCTTAAAAAAAATTAAAAAGAAAAATTATGTTCTTCGTAAAAAAAAAAATTGAATTAAAGTTATATAATAATCTGAAAATAAATATAGAACTGTGTATGAAGAAAGTTCACAAACCTCCATATTAAGCCATTCTTCCATTGAAATACTTATCTCCTTGTGGATAAAGTCTCAAATCCTTCAGGTGAAATTCTCCTTGTGGATAAGGTCCCAAATCCTTCAGGTGAAATTCTCATCCCAAGTGATGTTATTGTGTTCTTGGTAAAACAAATTGTGAGTTAGAGTTAGATAATAATCTGAAAATAAATATAAAACTGTGTATGAAGAAAATTCACAAATCTCCATATTAAGTCATTCTTCGAAAGAAATACTTATCTCCTTGTGGATAAAGTCCAAAATCCTTCAAGAAATTCTCCTTGTGGGTAAAGTCCCAAATCCTTCTATAATTCTCATCCCAGGTGATGTTATTTGTTCATATTTACACAACAACAAAATACTAATCTCCTCAACAGTTAAATACTTCTCTTCTTCTTCTGCAGTGGTCACCACGATGGCCTTTCAAACTAAAGGACTCATAAATCTCCATATTAAGCAATTCTTCCAAAAAACTACTTATTATCTAAAAAAGTTCACCAATCTCCATTTTAAAAACCATTCTTCCGAAAAATACTTATCTTCTCTTTCTTCGATGGAATAGATATTCTCATATAATCTTGCATGTACATGAAGAAAACACAAATATGCACATGTATATTAAGTCATTCTTGAAAAACCATTTAAATGGGATGTATTCATATTAAATATAATGAATTTCTCTTTGAAATTATGTAAGCTAGCTCACATATACAATATGTGTGAGGTTATTTGTAAATCTAATTGAATGTTGGTTTTTGTGATTAGTAACTAGTTTTGTTAAGCATTGAAAATACCCTGGCAAGAAGGAATTCACTTCGTTGTATGGATAAAACACAAATTTTTCCATATTACGCCATTCTTGGACAAGAAAGCAAGGAATGAAATCGATGAAAATTTAGAAACTTTCTCTGTTTTGATGTGGGATAAAATCTGTTCCCAAATATTCAAACATATTCAAGTTCAAAATTAGATTTTCATCATGATCTAACCTTAAATAAGTTTGAATGTACACCATTCAAGACAATGACAAACTTATCTAGGGGTTCTATATATTTCAAAATAATTGATCAAAGCGTTGAATACAAAAGGCTAAACTAAAAATTTGATAAAACAAAAATTTGATAAAAGTCAATAACATACATATATGAATCATCTTGAATGGACACATAATTCCCTAATCTGGGTGTTTCTATAACATCCCGCTCTGGCACACTGAGTGAACTTATTCTTTGAGGACACTTGCTCGCAAGTGATCTGGATTATTATGCTATTAAAACTCTTGATTTTGATTATGAGGCGTTATGGGTTGTTGATATGATGTTTTACTACATTGACATAGACAGGTGCTATTGACTCGGTTTTACTGAGTGTGCATGGTTTTGGACCTTGAGGATGGAGAGGCATCGATGGAACCCCTTGGACTCTAGATCGAGTCAGGGAGTGTGCCATTGGGGTTTGATTGTTTTACTGTGATATTAGTGCATCTGATTAGATGATATGATGTGGATGTGTTCTAACATGATTTGTTGATGATGCAGGTTGACAATAGCTTGCCAACCAGACTCACATATGGAGTAAAGGGGTCACACATGACTACCAGAGATGTTGAGGGAGAGGTGTGGATAGCAGCCCTGCCACAGCCTACTAGCGCTCCCTCCATGGCTCGAACTGTAGGTTAACGATTACCTAGTTCGAGAGGACCCATGATGCAGTGAGGGAAGACTGCTATAGTCTCTCACGATGATTCTAAGGGGCACACAATAAGGCGGGGGACTTATTCCTTAGAATCCCTTAGTCTTCCACAAGTTCACTCGGCGGAGTGTTGGCTCCAGGGGTTATTGATGTCTACCAATCATTCAAGAAGCGAGTGGCACCCTTGGAGCACATAGTGCATCCTGAAGGGCACGTCGCGCGAGGGAACATATGAGGTGAGTGGCACCCTTGGAGCACCTAGTGCGTCCTGAAGGGCACGTCACATTGATGATGATAGAGGATGGACCTAAATGGCCCTAAGACAATAATGGGTTAAGAAATTTTAAAAACAATTTTACTAATTAAATATCGCCCAGTACAAATCTAAGTTCTAAGTCTAAAATTTCGCTAGGGGTAAATTTTTTCTACCTTAAAAAAATAAAAATTAAAATAAAAAGATAAATTAAAATAAGATAATAATATTTAAAAAATAAAAACCACATAATTAATAATGATAACCTTAGTTAAAAGCTTGTAATAAAAGGGGGGAATAAATTTTTTAAGTAATTCACAAATATATGTATATGTGTGTGTGTGTGTGTGTGGATTAAAATTTAAAAGAAAAAGGGGGAATGAATGGTTTTATTTTTGGATAATTTTAAAATATTGATTTAAGGATAAAAAAGGGGAAAAGGGGGTTAAATTCCACTAATGCCATTTTGACCTCTACTAAAAAGGGGAAAGAGGGAAAATAAAAAAATAGGAAACTAGGGAAAGGAGGTAACATAAAAAGGAAAAAGGGGAACTTAAGGGAAAAAGCAGGAAGTCAACTTAGTAAGGAAAACACATTTAAAAGCTTTCTAATTTTAAACTGATTTAGCAATTTTATAATAGGGAAAGACTTTAAAACTTGTAAAGGAATCTAGGGACACTTAGGAGTGATTCTAGGAGTAACTCTAGGTGGGTGAGGGAAATAAAGATATTTACTTAAATAAAGAAATTAATTAATGGAGGAATGCATGGGATGAGGGACACTTGTACAGATAAGAAATTTTAGGAAATTTATTTTTAAAACCTTAATTAAATGAAATTTTAGGAAAGAGAGGTAGTGAAAAATTCTATATAATGAAGGAAGGTGAAGGAGAAAGGATCATCTTCTGTTAGCGTAATGTTACACTGCAGAAATATCAACTTGACTGGTTTACTAGTGGGATTTGGGTTACCCAGCTCGGAGAGGAGTGGTAGCTCGGCCTTGCGAGGCGAGCTGGGAGCTAGACAAAACCTTTGGATAGTGGGTGTGGCCCCTTTGCGGCTCGGGGGGCTAAGGGGGAAGAAGTGTACCCGTAGCATTGGTTGGGAGGTACCGGTGAGGTCTCGACAGTCGGCGAGTGGGAGTTGCATAGAGCGCGAGATGGCATTTGAGGTGGGCGATCAGGCAACAGTACACTTCTTGTTTGAATGATAAAATGTTGTAGGATTTATGATTTAGATCTGCATGTGTTTTGGGTAGGTAAACTGATTGTCTAGTTCCATGACTGTAATTTTTATAGCCTAGCTGAATGATTGGTTGATTGAATTCCATGACCTTCGTCTTCTCGTATGACGTGACCACCCTGTGTGTTGATTGATCCTGAGGTTGTTATCCTTTGTTCTTAGCTCTCCAGTCCTCGCCTGAGCAGTTAGCCAGGAGCCTGATCTATGATCATCCCCTTAGCGTTCAAAGACCTATGGATCTCACCGCCCCGCTTTTCTGTGTGAGGATGGCAAGTAAAGGGATTTCCTGCCAGTCGTCTACCCCTCCTGATTGTCCCTGGTTGGTTGATCATAGTATGCACACTTGCGATTAATTGTTCTTTGTTGCAATCTTCTGTTGCTTTCCTTTCACCCTGACGTCACCTCCTACCCTCTTCTTGGTTGAATGATGGTAGTTAAGGGTCTTGGTAGTTGAAGCCCATCCAGGTAATTTAATGGTGAGAGTTAGATTTCATTTGTCGAGTGACCAGTATTGAGTCGAGTTTCATCTAGTTACCTTTACTGCTGATAAGATTCCTTGATTTAGCCTTTTGTGTGATCCTGTCTGTTTAGATCCTCATGTTCTCTGGCAGCTATATGTGTGGTTTGGGGTTATAGTAAGGTGAAAAAGCCTTGGATTCTTGTCTATAATTTTATATATTTATTGGTATTCTGGAAATAAAAGGATCGGTTCGGGTCTCCCTCCTTTTTTTCACTTATTCTGGAAATTAAAATAAAAATGCTTCCTCTATTTCCTGGCTGCAAATCGTGTTGGTTCTGTAATTTATTTCCTCCATGTTTGATTCTTGAAAAACAAATTTCGATCCGTATCTGCGTTTGGGTTGAGATGAATGCAATAACCATCCCTTACTGTCTTTTCCCTTTTTATTTCCTTTGCCAGCAATTCCATTATCGCCTGTTGACCATGAAAGTTTTTGTGTTACATGGTTTCTGACTATTTATATATGGATCTTCTTAGCTAAAGAGCTCTCCTCACAATCCTTTTACTTCACTTCTGGGTTTACCTTCCTTCCATTAATTTTTCCTTTCCTAGTCTTAGGTTATCATCCCGCCCAAGCCTTTGGTCGTGGGCTCTCTCCTGGATGCCTTGTTTGGACTGTCTCATGACTTGGCATGTGTTATAATCTCGTCCGCTGGCTTTCAGTTGAAAGTTGGAGTGACTATTACGCCCTTTATATTTTTATTTTTCTCCTGGAAAAATCGTGTGTAAAATTGGTTCTGCAAAAATTTGTTTCTGGCATTGTCCAGGTTCAACACACATGTAGTAGATTATTGTCCACCATCGCATAAATGGGATATTCCCTCTTGTGATAATTCAATTCAGTATACCTCGAATTGCATGCATTTGTTCTCTTGGGTGGACAACCAACTTTTCAACTGAAGGGTTTAGAACGTTCATCTAACCTGATGTGTTGCAGTTAGAAGGCCAAAAGAACTTCTAACCTGTCGCTTTACCTTGGTAGACACCCTGTGCTTTTTCCCAGGTGTCTCAAATGTATTAAACCACATTATTATTATGAAATTTTCTCCTAGACTGCATCAATGTTTTTTTTTTAAAAAGGGAAAAATATTATATATTGGGGTCTTAGGTTTCAGCGTTGAGAAATTTTACCTTTTACTCAGTCACCCCTTGCCTTCCTGATAGCCACCTCTTTCTTTAACGAATGGCCTTATTAAACCCACACACTTTTCATTTTTACTGGACATCAACTATCGCTATATTGTATTCACTTTAAAAGTCTTGATATTGCCTTATTTGTTATTTAAGTAGGAGATTTCCACTTTAAGAATTTTACTAATGTACCAAGAACAATGGCTAGTTGGGTGAATTTAGAATTGGATGACGGATTGATATTTATTCAGCAATAGCAATAAAATCTTTAACAATCTGCTTGTTAATAAGAGCCTTCTCTTTTATTTTAGTTAATGTCTCATATTAGTAATTTATTTATTTTAGTTAGTGTTTGGTAATAACAAGTTACTTTAGTTTAGTAATGTTTCAATTAAAGTTAATGATTAGTAGATTGAGAGGTGGTCCAAATTGAACTGCCCCAACTGGAATGTATAATAATTAATGTAGGAGTGGAGACTTGATGGAGCCATGGTCAAGTAGTTTTTAGTTCACTCGCGCCTCAAATTAATTTGAAGGTTGTATCGCGTCTTGAATAAATAAGAAGCATGGTTGATTATGTAATTATTCTCTTAGAACTTTTAGATCAAGCAGGTTACTTTTACGCCTTTAGGAGATGTTGTCATATGACCGAATTGTAATTTTTACAGAAATTTTGCACCATGAAATTTTAGTATGTGAGACTCATTTTGTAACCTAATTCCTTGCTCCATGAATCATTTGATATCGGTTGCACCATGATATGTATGTACGGTCTTGGGGTAGTTACTTCATCCGCCACTAAAAGGGTAATTTATTGTTGGATTTAGTAATCGAATTCTCTTGTGCCCCGAGAATTGGTGTGATGTGCCACTGATTCATAGAACACTATCGCGCATTGTTCATCGTTGTTGTTATTGTCTTAGCATATTTAGTTTTGGTCTTGATTAAGTCAAGCGGGATGTAGACACGTCCTTGTTCCTCAGAACAGTCGACAGCCCTTAGACCATAAATGGTCAAAATCGATGGAAACCTGGGCTTGAGCATTGCTTATGTGTCCTGGAGGTCCTAACCATTGCAGGGTAGGATGGGTGGATAGTCAGTCTTATTTGTCTGTTGATTGTCTTTCCTTGCGTCTTGATGCTTGTTGAGCTTGTTAGGTTGTTATGTGTTATTGCGTGAGTTGCATGCATCGTGTCGTCGCCATGTGGTGACATAGAGTATGATGTCTTTATCACCCTAGTACACACACACAAAAAAAAATAAAAAAAAATAAATAAAAATTTGCACTTGTTATGAGTGGTTGATGACGTGATGAAAGGGAGGTTGTCACTTGTGGTATCAGAGCGGGTTGAACCCGCGAATTGGGATTGCTATGGCTTTCATTTATATGATTGATTATACTGTTGTTGATTGAGTTGACTTGTGTGCATGCAGGTAATCATGGTTAGAGGACACCGCGGAGGTAGACGACGGGGTGCGAGGGGAGGAGGCGCGATACCTCTAGTAGCATCCACACCTGAGGGGTCTAACCCCCAGGGAGATGAGAAGGTTCTCATACAGGAGTAGATAGTAGTTGGTGATGTAGTCGAAATGATGAGATCTTTTCAGTTCATGTCTGAGGCTCTAATCAACCATTTGGACAGAGATGAGGCTAGAGTGCCGACACCGGCTAAGGTTCCACCACGCACTCCGATCGGTATAGGTAGCATTCATCGTGAACTTGAGAAGGTCAAATTTCCTGAGTTCTTTGGTGCCCCAGACGGTGCAGCTGCCAAGGCATGGTTGGAAAATATGGAAATGTGCTCCGCACTTCGCAATTACACCTCCAACACGAAGGTCCGCATGGAGGTCTTTCAACTAAAGGGGAGCACCCTTCTATGGTGGAAGACACTCCTACCACAGGTGAACATGGTCGTCGAAGACGCGTCAGGGGAATTGTTCGAGGAATGGTTCATAGAGATGTATCTTTCAGAGGAACTCATTGAGCGTTAGCTCAATGAGTTCAACTCCTTACGAGAGGGAGGTCATACGGTGCCCGAGTACAAGGCCCGTTTCATGGAGTTGCTTCGGTATGCTTCGCACCTTAACACTAAAAAACTTAAGGTCAACAGGTTTGTGGTTGGCCTTAACAGAAGCCTACGTGCAAAGGTTAGGATTTTGATGCCCCAAAACTTGCATGATGTCGTCCAGAAGGCCCTCATACCAGAGGAAGAGCTTATCAGTGGGGGTCAGACGAGGACTCCAGCGAGACCAACAGGGCAGGTTTCATCTGGAGCAAAGTAGCACTAGACACCAACTAGACATACACCAGGATATTGTGGCTTCCAGAGGGGATCCACATTCACTACACCTCGGCGACTGATGCCTCAGCAACGAACACCTTATCGGGGACCACAACATCAGTAGCAGTGTCACCTGCAGCAACAACAGTTTAGGCCTGTTCAGCAGAACAGACCAGGGTTGCAAGCAAGTGGGTCGTCATTTTCTACTTCAGGTACCAGGACTACTAGGCTGAAGAAGGGGTGTTGGACGTGTGGGGAGCCAGACTACCAACGCGACTGCCCTGTGGAGAGGACCAGAGTGTTTCGATCACCCAGACCCACTACTGTGGGAGATATGGGCAAGGCCCATCGGATTCATGCAGCGGTGAATAACCGCCAAGCAGAGCATCAGCTGACTATGCTCGAGATGACATGTACCGTTTCTGACCAAACTCTTAGTATTTTGATAGATCCCGGTGTTACCGAGAGTTTCATTTCTGGTGCAACGCTAAAAAGGATTAAGGTAAAGGCAGTCGAACATGTTGAGTTTAGCTTCATGGAGATGGCTTCGGGAGCCAAATAGAAGGTTGGAGGAAAGGTTACGGGCTATGTCCTTAACCTGGGAGAGTTTGTCACAAGGGCCAACCTGTATGTCATGATCTTAGGATCTTATGACGTCGTGATTGGTATGGACTGGTTGGAATCAGATGAGGCGATACTCAACTGTAAGAAAAAATGGTTGAGCTTGGTCGATGACAAGGGACAGAGACATGTGATTGTAGGATGGAACTAGGGAGTATCCCTGAGGTTCATCTCCTCCTTACAACTACAAAAGAGCATGCACAAGGAGTGCAAGCTTTATGCGATCCTTGTGTTAAACAAGAAGGGAGAAGCGGAAGGACTAGAACACCTTCCGGTGGTGAGAGAGTTTGCGGATGTGTTTTTGGAGGAGTTACCTGGGATGCCACTAGAGAGGGAGTTGGAGTTTACCATAGACCTAAAATCGGGGACTGAACTGATAGCAAGAACACCTTATCGGATGTCGACCCCGGAGTTACAAGAGTTGAAAATGCAGCTGAAGGAGTTGCTGGACCTGGGACTGATACGTCCTAGTGTGTCACCGTGGGGTACACCTGTTATTTTCATACAAAATAAGGATGGGTCATGGAGGCTTTGCATTGAATACCATCAATTGAACAAGGCCACGATCAAGAATTAGTATCCCTTGCCAAGAATTGATGATATTTTTGATCAAATGAAGGGTGCGACGGTGTTCTCCAGGATCGATTTGCAATCAGGGTATCACTAGTTACGAATCAAGGAGGATGATGTCCCTAAGACTACCTTTAAGACAAGTCTTGGACATTACGAGTTTACTGTTTTAACTTTTGGACTGACAAACGCCCTAGGGGTATTTATGAGTTTGATGAATGGGGTGTTTTGTGAGTACTTGGACAAGTTATTCCAAGTATTCATTGACGATATTTTGATTTACTCTCGGATGATGGAGGAGCATGACGAGCACTTGTGCTTGGTGCTACAGTGTTTGTGAGAGCACAAATTGTATGGGAAGTTGTCCAAATGCTCTTTTTACCAATTAGAGATTCACTACTTAGGGCATGTCTTCTCCGGTGAAGGCATCGCCGTGGATCCAGCCAAGGTCGAGGATATTATGGAATGGCATGTGCCTACGAATGTCCCGAAAGTGCGTAGCTTCATGGGTTTAGTAGGATACTATCGACGGTTCGTCAAGGGATTTTTGAAGATAGCAAAACCAATCATGGAGTTACAGAAGAAGAACAAGAAGTTTGTTTGGACCGAGAAATGCGTGGAAGCATTTCAGAAGCTGAAGGAATTGTTGACAACCGCAACAATACTAAAGGTCCTTGACATGGATGCAGACTTCTTGGTATGCAATGACGCATCCAGGGAAGTCTTAGGAGGAGTCTTGATGCAATATGGATGAGTGATCTCTTACATTTCGAGGAAATTGAGAAGGCATGAGGAGAACTACGCGACACATGATTTGGAGTTATTAGCCATCATATATGCCTTGAAGGTTTGGAGACACTACCTTGTTGGACGAAAATTTGAACTAAAGATTGATCATTGTGGACTACAACACATATTTACGCAAAGTAACCTGAATGCGCGACAATGACGTTGGTTGGAATTTCTTAGTGAGTACGAATTCGAGATTACTTACATAAAATGAATAGTGAATAGAGTGGCGGATGCATTGATTCGGAGACCACACATCTTTTCGGTGTTGCCTCTTCAGACGAATCTACGTGAAAATATTTTAACTTTACAGCGTGACGATGACTAGTACAAAGAGGTCGAGGGTTTTTTGGGATAAAACACTATGATGGTACCACGATTTGAGGGATTTTCTTTTGATAGCGATGGTTTATTGAGGTTTAAAGGTCGTATTTATGTACCGCCAAATGACGAGTTGAGGATGTTGATCCTGAGCGATGCTCATAGAGCAATTTACATGGCTCACCCGGGAGTCATGAAGATAAGGGAAGACCTTAAACCCTTATTCTTCTGGAAGGGAATGAAGGAAAACATAGTCAACTATGTGGCTAGATGTCTAGAATGTCATCAGGTAAAGGTTGAACATAGACACCCAGCAGGATTGATACAACCACATGCTATTCCGGAATCGAAATGGGAGGTTATTTCGATGGATTTTATTGTTGGATTACCACTGACAGTAAGGAGACGTGACTTGATTTTCATAGTAGTAGACACTCTGACAAAGAGTGCTCACTTTATTCCTGTGTATATGACATATCAGACACCTGACATAGCTAGATTTTTCATCAGTGAGATTGTGAGGTTGCATGGCATGCCTAAGAGGATTATATCTGATCAAGGATCAGTGTTTACTGGACAATTTTGGACTAGTTTCCAAGAGGCCTTGGGAACCCAACTTAACTTTAGTACTGCGTACCACCCGGAGGCTGACAAGAAAACCGACCGAATGAACCAAACATTGGAGGACATGTTGTGCATGTACGTTATGGACCAACAAAAGCGTTGGGAAGAATTCTTGCCACTAGGAGAGTTCGCTTACAACAACAGTTACCAGAGCACCATTAAGATGGTGCCTTTCGAGTTTCTCTATGGGAGACCATGTCGGACTCCTTTGAGTTGGGATTGGGTTGAGGATAGGGTCCTGGTGGGACCAAAAGTGATCCAAGAAATGGAAGAGCAAATGAAAACAATAATACAAAGGATTAAAGAAGCGTGGGATCGAAAGAAGAGTTATGTCAATGTGCACCGAGTCGACCGTAGTTACGAGGTCGGCGATTGAGTCTTCTTATGGGTTAAACCCTATAAGAGCTTGATCAAGTTTGGGAAGGGAGATAAACTCTCTCCTAGGTTCATGGGACCCTTCGAGATTGTGGAGAGAAAGGGGACCGTGGCCTATCGACTAGCCTTGCCTGATTCTTTGAGGCGCATGCATGATGTTTTTCATGTATCTATTTTGAGACATTATATTAATGATCCTACACATGTTATTGACATGAGTTTCTTGCAGGTATCGGATGAGGGAGCGCTCACGGCTGAGCTGGTCCATATCTTGGATCATCGTGTTCGACAGCTACGATGTCAAATGATAGATCATGTCAAGGTCTAGTGGGACAATTATAGTATGCACTCAGGGACCTGGGAGGACGCATATGATATGCGCCAGCAGTTTCCATTTTTTTTTTATAGATAGACATATGATACTGTGATGCACTTTATTTCAGCATTTATACTATGAAACTTCAGGACGAATTTTAGACCAAGAGGGCATGTATGTAGCATCCCGTTCTGGCGCACTGAGTGAACTTATTCTTTGAGGACGCTTGCTCGCAAGTGATCCAAATTATTATGCTATTAAAACTCTTGATTTTGATTATGGGGCATTATGGGTTGTTGATATGTTGTTTTACTACATTGACATAGACAGGTGCTATTGACTTGGTTTTACTGAGTGTGCAGGGTTTTGGACCCTAAGGATGTAGAGGCATCGATGGAACCCCTTGGACTTCAGATCGAGTCAGGGAGTGTGCCATTGGGGTTTGATTGTTTTGTTGTGATATTAGTGCATCTGATTAGATGATATGATGTGGATGTGTTATGACATGATTTGTTGATGATGCAGGATGACGATAGCTTGCTGACCAGACTCACATATGGAGTAAATGGGTCGCAGACGACTACCAGAGATGTTGAGGGAGAGGTGTGGACAACAGCCCTGCCACAACCTACTAGCACCCCCGTCGTGGTTCGAACTATAGGTTAACGATTACCTAGTTCGAGAGGACCCACGATGCAGTGAGGGGATATTGTGACAGTCGCTCATGATGATTCTAAGGGGTGCGTAATAAGGTAGGGGCCTTATTCCTTAAAAGCCCTTAGTCTCCCACAATTTCACCTGGAGGAGTGTTGCCTCTAGGGGTTATTGATGTCTACCAATTAGTCAAGAAGCGAGTGGCACCCTTGGAGCACGTAGTGCGTCCTGAAGGGCACGTCGCGCGAGGGAACAGATGAGGTGAGTGGCACCCTTGGAGCACCTAGTGCATCCTGAAGGGCACGTCACATTGATGATGATAAAGGATGAACCTAAATGGCCCTAAGACAATAACGAGTTAAGAAATTTTAAAAACAATTTCCCTAATTAAATGTTGCCTAGTACAAATCTAAGTTCTAAGTCTAAAATTTCGCTAGGGGTAAATTTTGTCTACCTTAAAAAAATAAAAATAAAAATATTTAAAAAATAAAAACCACATAATTAATAATTATAATCGTAGTTAAAAGCTTGTAATAAAAGGGGGGAATAGGAAATTTAAGTAATTCACAAAAATATACATATATATACATGTGTGTGTGTATGTCTATGTGTGGATTAAAATTTAAAAGAAAAAGGGGGAATGAATGGTTTTATTTTTGGATAATTTGAAAATATTGATTTAAGGATAAAAAAGGGGAAAAGGGGGTTAAATTCCACTATTTCCATTTTGACCTCTAGTAAAAAGGGGAAAGAGGGAAAATAAAAAAATAGGAAACTAGGGAAATGAGGTAACATAAAAAGGAAAAAGGGGAACTTAAGTGAAAAAGTGAGAAGTCAACTTAGTAAGGAATCCACATTTAAGAGCTTTCTAATTTTAAACTGATTTAGCAATTTCATAATAGGGAAAGACTTTAAAACCTGTAAGGAAATCTAGGGACACCTAGGAGTGATTCTAGGAGTAACTCTAGGTGGGTGAGGGAAATAAAGATATTTAGTTAAATAAAGAAATTAATTAATGGAGGAATGTAGGGGATGAGGGACACTTATACGGACAAGAAATTTTAGGAAATTTATTTTTAAAACCTTAATTAAATGAGATTTTAGGAAAGAGAGCTAGTGGGAAATTCTATATAATGAAGGAAGGTGAAGGAGAAAGGATCATCTCTTGTTCGTGTAATGTAATGTTGTAGAAATATTGACTTGACTGATTTACTTGTGGGAGTTGGGTTACCCAGCTCAAAGAGGAGTGGTATCTCGGCCTTACGAGGCGAGCTGGGAGCTAGACGAAGCCTATGGATAGTGGGTGTGGCCCCTTTGTGGCTCGAGGGGCTAAGGGGGAAGAAGAGTAACCCTAGCATTGGTTGGGAGGTACCGGTGAGGTCTCGATGGTCAACGACCGAGAGTTGCATAGAGCGCGGAATGACATTTGAAGCGGGTGATCAGGAAACGATATGCTTCTCGTTTGAATGATAAAATGTCATAGGATTTATGATTTAGATCTGCATGTGTTTTGGGTAGGTAAATTGATTGTCTAGTTCCATGATTATAATTTTTATAGCCTAGATGAATGATTGGTTGATTGAATTCCATGACCTTCATCTTCTCGTATGTCATGACCACCCTGTGTGTTGATTGACCCTGAGGTTGTTATCCTTCATCCTTAGCTCTCTAGTCGTCGCCTGAGCAGTCGACCAGGAGCCTGATCTACGGTCATCGCCTTAGCGTTCAAAGACCTATGGATCTCAACGCCTTGCTTTTATGTGCGAGGATGGAAAGCAAAGGTAGTTCTCGTCAATCGTCTACCCCTCCTAATTGTCCTTGTCTGGTTGATCGTAGTATGCCCACTTGCGATTAATTGTTCTTTGCTGCGATATTTTGTTGTTTTCCTTTCACCCTAACGTCACCTCCTACCCTCTTCTTGACCGAATGATGGTAGTTAAGGGTCTTGGTAGTTGAAGCCCATCCAGGTAATTTAATGGTGAGAGTTTGATTTTGTTTGTCGAGTGACCAGTATTGAGTCGAGTTTCATCTATCTACCTTTACTGCTGATAAGATTCCTTGAGTTATCCTTTCATGTGATCCTGTCTGTTTAGATCCTCACGTTCTTCGACAGCTGTATATGTGGTTTGTGGTTATAGCAAGGTAAAAACGCCTTGGATTCTTGTCTGTAATTTTATATATTTATTGGTATTCTGGAAATAAAAGGATTTGTTCAGGTCTGCCCCCATTTTTTTCACATATTCTGGAAATTGAAATAAAAATGCTTCCTCTATTTCCTGGCTGCAAATCGTGTTGGGTTTGTAATTTATTTTCTCCATGTTTGATTATTGAAAAACAAATTTTGAACTCTGTCTGCATTTGGGTTGAGATGAATGCAATAACCATCCCTTACTGTCTTTACCCTTTTTAGTTCCTTTGCCAGCAATTCCATTACCGCCTGTTGACCGCAAAATTCTTTGTGTTACATGGTTTCTGACTGTTTATATATGTATCTTCTCAACCAAAGAGCTCTCCTCACAACCCTTTTACTTTCCTTCCGGGTTTACCTTCCTTCCATTAATTTTTCCTTTCCCGGTCATAGGTTATCATCCCGCCCAGGCCTTTAGTCATGGGATCTCTCCTGGATGCCTTGTTTGGACTGTCTCATGACTTGGCATGTGTTGTCATCTCGTCCGCTGGCTTTCAGTTGAAAGTTGGAGTGACTATTACACCCTTTATATTTTTATTTTTCTCCTGGAAAAAGCATGTAAAATCGGTTCTGTAAAAAATTGTTTCTGGCATTGTCCAGGTTCAACACGCATGCAGTTGATTACTGTCTACCACCGCATAAACAGGATATTCCCTCTTGTGATAATTCAATTCAGTATACCTCGGATTGCATGCATTTGTTCTCTCGGGTGGACAGCCAGATTTTCAACTGAAGGGTTTAGAACATTCCTCTAACCTGATGCGTTGTAGTTAGAAGGAAAAAATAACTTCTAACCTGTCTCTTTACCTTGGTAGACACCCTGCACTTTTTCCCGGGAGTCTCACATGTATTAAACCACATTATTATTATGAAATTTTCTCCCAGACTGCATCAATGTTTTTTTTAAAACAAAGGGGAAAATATTATATATTTGGGTCTTAGGTTTTAGCGTTGAGAAATTTTACCTTTTACTCAGCCACCCCTTGCCTCCCTGACAACCATCTCTTGCTTTAACGAATGGCCTTATTAAACCCATGCACTTTTCATTTTTACTGGACATCAACTGTCCCTATATTGTCTTCACTTTAAAAGTCTTGATATTGCCTTATTTGTTATTTAAATAGGAGCTTTCCACTTTAAGAATTTTACTAATGTACCAAGAACAATGGCTAGTTGGGTGAATTTAGAATTGGATGACGGATTGAGATTTATTCAGCAATAACAGTAAAATCTTTAACAATATGCTTGTTAATATGAGACTTCTCCTTTATTTTAGTTCATGTCTCAGATTAGTAATTTATTTATTTTAGTTAATGTTTGGTAATAACAAGTTACTTTAGGTTAGTAATGTTTCAATTAAATTTAATTGTTAGTAGATTGAGAGGTGGTCCAAATTGAACTGCCCCAACTGGAATGTATAATAATTAAAGTAGGAGTGGAGAATTGATGGAGCCATGGTCAAGTAGTTTTTAGTTCACTCGCGCCTCGAATTAATTTGAAGGTTGTATCACGTCTTGAATAAATAAGAAGCATGGTTGATTAGGTAATTATTCTCTTAGCACTTTTAAATCAAGCAGGTTACTTTTACGCCTTTAGGAGATGCTATCGTATGACCAAATTGTAATTTTCATAGAAATTGTGCACCATGAAATTTTAGCATGTGAGACTCATTTTGTAATCTGATTCCTTGCTCCATGAATCAGTTGATATCGGTTGCACCATGATATGTATGGACGGTCTTGGGGTAGTTACTTCATCTGCCACTAAAAGGGTAATTTATTGTTGGATTTAATGATGGATTTAGTAATCGAATTCTCTTGCACCCCGAGAATTGGTGTGATGTGTGAATGATTCAAAGACCACTATCACGCA
This sequence comes from Picea sitchensis, assembly GCA_010110895.2. Classification (NCBI taxonomy): domain Eukaryota; kingdom Viridiplantae; phylum Streptophyta; class Pinopsida; order Pinales; family Pinaceae; genus Picea; species Picea sitchensis. Next base: position 24,648 of record SNQJ01S0084801.1, read on the forward strand.
TTGTTCATCGTTGTTGTTATTGTATTAGCATATTTAGTTTTGGTCTTGATTGAGTCGGGCGGTACGTAGACACGTCCTTGTTCCTCAGAACAGTCGCCAGCCCTGAGACCTTAAATGGTCAAAATCGATGGGAACTTGGGCTTGAGCGTTGCTTATGTGTCCTGGAGGTCCTAACCATTGCAGGGTAGGACGAGCAGGTAGTCAGTCTTATTTGTCTGTTGATTGTCGTTCCTTGCGTCCTGATGCTTGTTGAGCTTGTTAGGCTATTATGTGTTATTGCATGAGTTGCATGTGTCATGGTGACGTAGAGTATAATGTCTTTATCACCCTGGTACACACACACACACGAATAAATAAATAATTAAATAAAAATTTGCACTTGTTATGAGTGGTTGATGATGTGACGAAAGGGAGGTTGTCACATCTTCCTCAATCCCAATATCCCTTCCGAGCACACCCTCAGGTACTCTCTTCTCCACATTATCCTATATAACACATTTCAAATTTGAAAATTTAAAAAATTATATTTAAATGATTATAACATATTAAATTTAAATGATTTTAAGACATTAAATGATACCTGTGAACTCCCACCCTCTTCAAATTCTCCCAATGAGAATTGAGACAATCCATCCAAAGTATTATGAGATGGAATAGAGAGTTGTGAACAACACAACTAAGAACTAAATCTAGTATTCAATGTGTTCACAATTATACAAAATTATAAATGTTGTTGATCTCTTATTCAAAAGAGTGGAGACTGAACAACTATTAGAAAAAACATACCCGATTCAATCCATCCAAATTCAAACTTGTTGAATCAAGTCCCCTACCGACTGGAGATTCATTTAACATATCTCCAAACAACAATTAATGGAAAGAAGAACTCGATTATTTCTATAGAGACATGGATATCTAAATCTAGAACTAGAAGTAAACTATCATAAAATGCATCAAAATTTTCCTAAATAGAACACATACCAATCTGTGGTTTGGGTTATCATTTTGAATGACCTTCTTCCAACCATCCTGAATTTGTTTTCATACTCCAAAACTTCTTCTATTGGCATTGCATCTAAGTCTGCATCTGTTTTATCAACAAATGTGGTTCGGGAATTGGCTTCCGCTCGCTGACGCTTCATGGAAACATCAACACCATAAAAAATAGCATCCAAATTTTCCCTGATTGTAGTCTTGGCCTCTTTGCCAACTTCTGATGTAGCTTGGAACTCTGAAAGTGATACAAATTCCCCTGTTGGGTGAGGTACTAAAGGTTGTGGAGGCCTCGACAATGCCACACTTCGATATGCCCCTTTGTGATCATATGTATGTCCTTTACCAGTCCCATAATATTTGGACGGTAGACTAGTATAATCAGGGTGCATGTGCAAGAAGAAATCTGCAAACAAGTGTCTTGCAAAATAGTGTGGAACCTCATCGTTCCACGACAATTTCCCATATGCTACCAAAAATCTGTTATACAAATGTCCGACAAAGTCAAGGTGCTTAAAATATTGCACCTTCAACATCTTCCTCTTTAGGGCCTCTTTGAAATTGAACATGGAAGTGACGTCTTATTTTGAAACTCTATTTTTTACTATCTCCCATTTATCAGGACCCATAACCTCTGACTTTCACTGCCTCATTAGATCAACACAACTGTCAGTGGTTGGCCCCATCTTATGATATGCATCCATAAAGTTTTCGAGTGAATGCAAAACAATTTGCAAACTTTCCTTGCTCTCATGATGGAGTTCCAAGACCACCAAATCATTTTCCAACCTCTATTTAACACATGATCATTGCTCAAGCGTCATTGCTTCAGTATTCACTTCCCAGGGAAATTCATCGCCAACATCTGAAGGATAGGTGGATGTTGGCATATAATCTTCTATTTGTTCATAACGTGGCCTCCTAAATCCACCTTCACCCTCTACACCGACACTTGAATCTTTGTAACAACCACTCTCATTGTTGTCCCTTGCTCTAAATTGATTTCCTACACACACATTTGAAGGTAACTTCAATATTTGACCTCACATAAATTTAAATACAAAAATATTCAACAAAAATAAACAAAATTTAAGAAACTTACTAGAAATATTATTTTGTCCAGAGTTATTCCCTACATTCTCAGGTGTAGGAGTATTGATGTGAAACCTATCTAAGAAGGCTGCATCCATATTAGTGGATTGAGCAGGTTCTGCAGTTGATCTATTTATAGACTCGTTTGAAAATCTCCTCTGACGATATTGTTGTTGCTCACTCAGAGTCTCAGTCGAAGGAGTTCTTGTTCTTCCTTCTTGAGAATTCCTAGAGCATTTGCGAGGAATGTTTGGAGAATATCATGTCGACATCACTCCTCAATATCTATCCACAATGTCATGTTTATCAATAAAAATCTAGAGATGTACACAAGTTCAAGAAATTAAAAACGCAAAGATAAATCAAAGTTTTAAACAATCAAGCTGCAGAGGTACTCGCTCATTAGAAGGCACAGATAATAGACATTCATCTATGAATCAATCAACTCAAAGGTAACTAAGGGGTCCATAGACAACATGGAAAATTATTATCCTTCACTCGTCATCCATGCACATAAAATAAGGGCATTTGAATCTATAGGTCTTTAAACACCGAAGTGATGACCGTTGATTCGGCTCCTGGAATGATGACTAAAGGGATAAGTGACAGAATATAAAACCACAATCTTTTCATAATAATCAATAAAACCCACACATAGAAGTCATTGGAATCAGAAGTTGAGTTTATGAAGGGATTGTCATTCAAATTAAAGGTTTATCATTCACAATACACATCAAAGAAGAAGATGCAAAGACTAAACATTCATCCATAAATCAATCAACTTAAATATAAGTAAGGGATAAACAAACAGACAAATTCTTATCCTTCACTCATCATCCATGCACAAAAAAGCAGGGCATTTGAATCTATAGGTTTTTAAACAACAAAGTGGCGATCGTCGATTCGGCTCCTGGTCAACTGCCCAGGAAAAGACTGATGACTAAAGGGATAAGGGATAGAAGATAAAAAGACAATATTTTCATAATAATCAATAAAACCCACACAAAGAAGTCATTGAAATCAGAAAGTTTGGTTCACCAAGGGAAATCAATCCAGAAAAACAACAAGCAAGTGGATTCATTAAAAGTTCCTTGTGCTTGGATCCACTTAAAATATGTCTTAGAACATTTCTTTAAGATTCCTTAAAAGTTCCCTATGGTTGTATCCACAAAGATCGCATATAATGTAATGCATTAGAATCCCCAAAACAAAGATTTTAATCTTCATAACCTCACACACCCATGTTTTAATCACAACGAGGTGAAGGTATTGCATGGACGTGGATTATATGCCATTGCTTTAAACTTCCCATTATCATTGCTTAAATGTCATTGAGTTTTTATACTAATTCCTTTATTGTCATGTTAAATGGGATGGAATTGAGGGATTTTTGTATTCCTAATATAAATTAAGATGAGGTGGAGCAAAGGTAATTTTTTTGATAATGTTATATTATATAACATATGAATTATGAAAATGTTGTATTATATATTTAGATCACTTGAGAGATTTAAGGAAAAATTGTTGGATAGTTGTTGATATAGTTGAACTAAATACATAACTGTGAAATATTGTATGGTGACCTAAGGTTACATAAAGGGACCTAATTTTACTATAAACTAATGGATTTCCACTAAGGGATACATAAAGGGACCTAATTTTACTATAAACTAAGGGATTTCCACTAAGGGATTTATACCTAATTGTTACATAAAGGAACCATATTTGCATTAAGGGATTTCTTAACTATAAACTCCCTAAATCCCTTTATTGATATAGTTTTGATTTTATTTGTTGTTGATTATTAAACCAAACATCATATCCCTCCATGTCCAAAACCTATTTTTACCTTGAAAACAATTGTGAATCGTATGAATTTTGGCTCTAGAAAACAAAAACTCTTAATATTGGATAGTTGTGGATATGGTTGAACTAAATACATAACTGTGAAATAATTTATATGGTCACCTAAAGTTACATAAAGGGACCTAATTGTGTACTATAATAACTAAGGTATTTCTACATTGAGTGCATAACTATGCAAAAATAACTCAATAGCATGTGCATATTAAAGGTACCCTATGTTTGGATCCACTATTCATAACCTCACGCACCCACTAATAACATAAGAAATATTTAGTAAGTGGTGCAAAACAACTTGTTATGCCTTTAATCTGGGCACATAAGAAATCTTGATTTACTAAGTGGTGCACTCTTATCTGATCACAGATTGGATAATGTTATATTATATAACATATGAAGTGTGCAAATGTTATATTATATTATATAACATATGAAGTGTGCAAATGTTATATTATATTATATAACATATGAAGTGTGCAAATGTTATATTATATAGTTGGATCACTTGAGAGATTTAACGAAACATTGTTGGATAGTTGTGGATATGGTTGAACTAAATACATAACTGTGAAATACTTTATGGTCACCTAAAGTTACATAAAGGGACCTAATTGTGTACTATAAACTAAGGGATTTCTACATTGAGTGGATAACTACCCAAAATTAACTCAATAGAATGTGCATATTCTTTGAACATGGTTCAATCCACTAAGATAGCATATATATTCCTTATAGTTCATATATATTCCCTATTCCTTATGGTGCAAATATTGTATGAGGGTTGTTTGTATTCCTAATATAAATTTTTACAAATAGTAATGTGATGACTAATACTAATGTGATGACTAATACTAGTTGTCTATTAGAGATATTAGGTCGAAAGGTTTGAAGATTTTGCATTTGGATTATCTCTAGAGTTAGTTAAATATTGTCAAAACCCCAACATATTTCAACAAAGGAAGGGATGGGACATGCGAGATGGAGTTAAGGGTTTAAAGGGAGCCCGATGATTTACTTTATTTATTTGTATGCATGATTAGTTACATGAACATTTTAAAAATATGCATATAAGGAACATCACTTTTTATTATTGTCTACGTGTGAGTTATGTATGTGCTAGCTATGCCTACATATCCAACACAAATCCAATAAGTTGTCAATTTGAAGTTATATTATATGAATATAAATATCATCAATAAGATAAGCATTCAATAACTCTGGTCAATATGTGTGAAGTAATAAATGAGTATAATAATTAGTTCCCATCTAAGAATCTTTTATTTCTATAAATTAGACTTTATCATCCAAAATGAAGTATTTATTATAACTATTCCTTTAGTCAAAGGGCCTCTATAATTGGAAAAGACCACCAAAGTGAAAGACATTGGAAAAGAACACCAAAGTGGGAG
>SNQJ01S0084802.1:0-15855 GCA_010110895.2 Picea sitchensis
ATATTTAGTTTCTTGAATCATCACTATAGACAATTTTTCTTCAGATATCAGGGTTTTCAAGGATTTTTGTTTACACGAGCTATTGAGGCCTCTTACATTCCATATGATAACCTTCATTGGGAAGGAGGAGGGTGGGACAATAACTTTTCCGCCATACTTTTTAATCCTTCCCAAGTTTACTAGGAGTTCCCCTAGTTCTTGTAATAGTTGTTTATTTGACGGTCTACCTATTTTATTTTCCTCTTTATTTACTTTGATTTTTTCTTTTGCAACATTCTTTTTGACTCCAAGTGAGGGTGTTGAATAATTCTTACCTTTTTGGGTGGCTCCAGCTTTATCCTTATGTTTGGATTTGAGAAACATTGATTTTAGGAGATGGATTTGATTCTCTGGGATTGAATGGACTTATTTTCTTGTACACGACGCTACTATGCTTTGAAGATCCAACCCTTTTATTTCCATTTCATCATTTTCTTCCCGATCTGTTCTGTTGTCCTTTGAATTTTTCATTTCCTCACCATGGTATTTGGTTATATTACTCCCTTGAGATAGATCTGGGTTTGAAGTTCCTTTACCTCTTGGATCTGGATCTTTGTTTTGAATCTAAGGATGTTCTACTTGAAGTTGTTTCCTCGACATTGTCATTTCACTTTGCGATTCCTCTATTGTCCCTAATTTCTCAAAGTTGTTACTGGTTCTGGGGCCCTTAGGGTTAGGCCGGGGGGTTGCTTTTCAGAGGACTTTTCTGTTGGAGAAATTTTTATTTTCGACACACTAGTTCAATGGGAGTTAACTAACTAGTTCTATTTTAGACTTTATATTTAGATAATCACTATTATGCATGCATTCCAAAGGAAAACTAACTGCTTGATTGCTTTTATTAATTATGGAATGTTCTTTCCTATATATGAGTGTATTCCACTCATTTATTGTATCAAAATGATCATCATTGATTAGCTCATTGGCGTAGTGTGAATATATTTTCTCATTATTTCATATTGAATCTCTCGTCCTTTCTTGATAAGCTTTGTTTTTACTTGCTTTAGCTAGGTCTCCTGTGTAGGTTTCGATGAAACATTAACATGGTATCAAATCTAAGTTGATTGGAGCAAGCCAGACAAGCCAGAGAATAAGGAAAATCGAAGTTTCGACGAGAAACATATGTATAATAGACAGAGTCACACCTTTTCTTAGTAAAAAAACGCAACATTTTGAAAGGGTCTCACCTTCTCCTTGTCGAAAGGAGTGATTGCACTACTACATTTGAATCCAAAACCTGACAACATCTTCCAACGCCACCCAAAAAAATTGCATTGTTGTCGGATTTTACCTTTAGAAATTGTAATTTTGTTGGGTTTTTTTTCGAATTAGCCCCGACGTCGTCGGATAGTCAACGACCATGGAAAAAGAGTTGGATATCCGACTTCCAAGAAATATCATCATATTGTTTCCCTTTGACCTAGAATTAGTCAACCACTCCTCACATTTATCACAGTAACGTTCAATAGTGAACATTCGTCGAAAATCCGACACCTATTTATTTATAAAAAGCTGGAATGCTAGAAAAATTTTAACATTTTTGCTATACTAGCGACAACTTGCGGAGGTTACAAGGAATGATTTTTCTACGACAAACCAAAATTATTTTGTTTGTTACTATCATTACAAATATTTGAAGTGTGGAGCTTAATTTTTTAAGATCAAGAATCGTCACTCAAGCTTGGTAAAAGAAAATGTCACATAACAATATTCTTGATCCATAAGAACAAAATCGACAATTACTTTCTAGATTGTGGGATGGAGTGAAAACAAAGGGTGATGGGAAATGTTATTGTCCTTGTAGTCAATGTAGGGGATTTAATAGGATAATATTAAAGATCTCAACAACTAAAATACATTGTAGGGAACATGGACACGTTGAGGGGGGGCATGAATATCGTCCATTGGTAATTTGTTCATTATATATGTTTTTATATTGATCGTTTTTGTAAATGTGTGTGTCATTTTTATATTTGTTATATATACACTAATATATTTTGATGGTTTGTAATTATAAAGGAAAGGCCTCCTAGGGCATATCCGCACATGGAAAATGTGGTTGCAGAACAAGCGCCATAGGAACATGGAGCTGGGAATACTAAAGATCAAGTTAATGATCATATGGAAGACGTTGATCATGGTGATAACATATTTGAGGATGATGGTAGAAATACATTGATCCATGATACATTTAATGTTAGAAAGGATCACGATGATGATCATGAAAATGATGAATTTGATGATGTTCATGATTTACCTCTACTTGAGAAGGCATACGAACCCCTTTATGAAGGCTCCAACATAACTCTTCTCTCTGCTGTATTTTTGATAATGAACTTGAAGGTTAAGAATGGTTTTTCAAACACATTGATCACACAAATGTTAAGGTATGTCATATATTTCATTAATCACATATATGTATGATCATGATAAAGGTTATCTTTGTTCCTCTAAATTTTTTTATTGTTAGTTCATAAGTAAAATTAATATGGATGGAATACTTGTCATTAATATCCTTGATATTATATTAACCAATTTGTTTTTTAATTTGTTGTACCAGCTTGATAGTTGAATATTTGTTACCACTATCAAATATTTTACCTCACACATACTAAGATTTATCTGGCACCATGTAATATACTGGAATGGAGTATCAAGAAATTGATGCATGTCCCAATGATCATATATAAAAAGTATGAATTTGAAACAGAATGCCCCAAATTTCATAACAGTAGATATCGAACAAATCAAGTAACAAAAAAGGTGCCTCGCAAGGTTCTTCATTATATTCCCATTATTCCACGCTTGCAACGACTTTTTAGGTGCAAAAACTTAACAGAATTGATGGATTACCATGCATGAAATAGAAGTGAAGATGACATTCTTCAAATGCCTACAGATGGTTCTGCATTTAGATACATGGACGAAAAATGGCCACACTTTAAAGAAGAACCTCGTAATGTTAGGATTTCTTTGGTAGATGGTGTCAATTTGTTGGAGGCAGGCCAAAGCGAGGAAAAGCAAGGTGATTTTGGGAAAGAAAGCATGCACGAGGAAAGCGACAACTGGAAGGAAGAGTAGCATGCACACATGTAGGGAAGACCTAACGACAGTAGGGTTAGGGGTTTGGTAATGCATTATAATGGCTGAAGAGCCAGAAATGTATAAATAGAGATACTTAGGTATCATAGTCGGTTCAGTTTAGTGTGGGATGATTATAGGTCTTATGGTATTGTTCTGATTATTATTTCTATTGTAGTTACGCATGAGTTGATGCGATATGTAATGTTTTGCTTTACGATCTATTTTTGTATAAGCTATTGAGCTAGAGGAGAGGAAGGAGGGTAGATATTGAGGGTTAGATCACAAGTTGTGGAGACTGGTGCGATCTAGTACACCTCATATAGATCTTACTCGACTGAGAAGAATTGTAAGCGTACGATGTTGTAGATGCGGAAAGACTAATAAAAGATATGAGAGCCAAATATTTGTGGACATAGCCCAGGAGGGGGTGAACCATGGTAACATATGTGTTGTGTGAAGAATGAATGCATGTCTTTCCTGTCTTCAACAATTATTATTATGCTTAATAAATGAATTGTTACATTGCCAGTTAAACATTGTTGCGATATTGAGGGAATGATTTATCGCATAGTCGTGGATAACAGTATGTTGCATGTACAAGTTATAATAATGGTTCAATATACAGATCTCATATCTCACACTCAATCCTAGGCTATAAACACCTGAGTCTTACAACCACCCATTAAAGCTATCTCGGGTGAGACTGCGCAACACACTATGTGTGTTGTGTTGCCTTCTGATTTACTAGGAGGGCTGATAGTTTTAGAGGCTTTGTTGGAAACCCGAAAGAAAGGATCCTTGGGTCAATACAAACTCATACATTATAGAAGAGAAGTAACCGAAAAATGGTTATGTTGCCATTGGTAGGAATAGGAGAGGACTGAATAGAGGAGATAAGTCGAAGATCTATCAGAGAGGGATCAAGAAAATATTAGGGCAGAGAGTAATGAGCCATTAGAAGGGAATTTTGAGACTGTGGAATCCCACAAAAGCAAAGATCAAAACTTGGCTAAGAACTAAGGAGTTAGAGTTTTCACAGAAAGACAATAGAAACCCTAGAATAACACCCCACAAATATCTTGAGAAATACGTGTTTACTGATTTGCACAAAGTCTTTTTCTGTGATTTTCCACATCTATTGCAGTAGTGGATACTAAGGTTGAAGGATAACCACACAAAGAACCGGATTTGACAGCTAGATTGGACCCCAGTACAGATTGAGCAGTTACAACAAGTGAACAACAAATTCACCCGTGTAGTATATTTTTGGCTGGACAATATTGTGGCAGGATTTATAACAGAGTTTCCAGTCAACACAGCGAAGTCATACAACGCAGTGGAACAAGAGTTTCTATGCAGACCTAAAGGAAGGTACATTCGATCGATGTATACTTATATTAAGATACTTCTATATAACAAAGGTGTAATGACGATGGAATCAGATAGCTAAACTTTCCTACGTGCATGGGAGAAGGGGAGAAGCACTGACAGAAAGAGGATAAATGGAAGGAGGAAAAGATAAGGGAAAGAAGGAGGAACCCTTGGACCCAATCATGATGAATGACGACCAGATCAAGAATATCATGGTGACAGCTGGAAAGACACGTAGCAGAGTACCCTACCAATACAAGGTGAATACCAAGAAGAGAGTCGTAGCCGTGAGGGAAGGCTTGGCGAGTGATGAGGAAGAGGTAGAGGATCTCCAAGCTGTGGAGAAAATTGAAGAAATCCTGCACGCAACATATGAAAGGAAGACGAGAGGTCCAATAATGGGAAGAGAAGGAAGCCATCCTATATGTTAGTGTGGAACCCACAAACCCATGTGCAACTAATACACCAAAGAGAACACCATCGTTTAGACAACCGGAGTTCAGAAGCAATCAAACAATAGGAAGTACATCCACACAAGGAACAACAACTGGAGTAGCCAGTTCAGGCAGCACTAGTCAGGTATCTACACTACACAGAGGTAGTAGTTCAACATTCAGAATGGCAGGACACGATCCCACCATCAGGTTACCAGAATTTCGAGGAGAAGCAACAGAAGACCCTGAGAAGCATATGTTCATTTGTGCAAAGATCTGGGAAGAAAAACAGATCACTGATGAAGATACCAAACTCACACAACTAGCGATTATGCTAAGAGATCACACACTAGACTGGTACATGAATCTAGACACAAACAGTGCCCCGGGGACGACAAGGACACTGCCATACATTAACAAGTTATTGATCAATGAGTTCTAGAAGCCGATCTCAAAAGACCAGTACATGAACTAGATGATCGAAATCCGACAGAAACCAGGAGAGTCTGTATGGGAGATTGATCAGAGATTCAAGCGACTAAAGGGAAAGTTAAAATACCTCATGATTAATATGCAACATCGGCACCTGTTTTTCAACTCATTACTCTCACACTTAAAATACCCTTTGCGACAACAAAAATTTTAGACGCAGGCAGAGGCTCTATAGGCAGCCTTGCAATTGGAAGAAATGCAGTACCCACAGACAGACCCAACTATCGAATAACTGAAGGAGGACTTGAAGAATCTAATGTTTCAGCTGAACCAAAATAAGAACAAAGACAAACGAGAAGTCGTTTGGTGTACCACATGCAGGACAAAAGGCCACCACAAGAACGAATGTCCAACATTCGCGTAGTATATGACAACATGGATGCCAAATTGATTACCAACAAGAGGACTATGGTGTGAAATCTGTAAGAAACAGGGTCATGATCCTTATCACTATACAATGATGCAGAAATACCAAATAGTCCCAAAGAGTTCATATTACACCTTTTACAAGTTAGTGGGCCACGACAACAAAGATTGTAGAACTATAGAGCTGATGCAAGAAAGGACATCATATACATATAGAGTGTAGGCAGAAATGATGACTGGGCAAGCAACACCACATTTCAATCAAGTTCCAGCTCCATACAACACTACACAACAATAGTATAATATTGCCCAACAACCATACAATAACGCGTAGCCACAGTACAACGCAACACAACCTTAGTAAAATACCACACAATACAATCAGGCGCCTCAGTATAACACGTCGAGAGGAGATCGAGCAGGCTACAGAGGCGGAGGATGAGCAAGAGGAGGTTTCAGACAAGGTAGAGGACCAGTGGTGTGTCACAACTGTCAAAAACCGAGACACTATGCAAGGGAATGTCCACTTCCACCAGCAACTTGTATGTATGGTTGTGCATCATACCATGATACAGAAGAATGTTCGACACTACTAGTAAAGATCCAAGAAAAGAGGAACCAAAATAACGAGAATGTTCAGTGGATTTCAGCCGAAGCAAGGGATGAAGGACGGAACATCAACACAGTTACCCGCGGAGGAGCTAAAACATGTACTGACACAGTTCGACAGGAACCAGCACAGAATCAATGGGTCAAGAATAACACCGAACCAAGGAAATAGTTCGACGAGAAGAACAAGAAGGTAATATTTAAGGAAGCCAGATAAGAATTTCAGAAGGAGGACATGGCGTCGACTTCAACTACGCAGCAAAACAAGGAAGCACCAAAGTATGAGATGCCTCCATCATTGGATCATACCAACGAAATGCAACCCATGGGAGAAGTAAGTACAATCAAAGGCTTTTTTCAATCATGTGTAAAGGTATTAAGTGATCCATCATCTGTGAAAATATTGAAAACCATACTAGAAAAATGTAGCATTGAGACAGAAGGAAAACTAGAACAAAAAATAGTCAATCACCTACACATAAGAAAAAGAACAAGTAGGGAGTTTAGACTGAATGCTAACATTGGAGATTTCAATATGGGAGACATCATACTGGATCTAGGATCTGAAGTTAATGTATTACCAAAGAAGACATGGAAATTCATGGGAGAGCCAACATTAGGATATTCACATGTTCAATTGAAACTGGCAAACCAACACAGAGTCCTACCAATAGGTAGACTGAAAGGAGTGACAATCGACCTAGATGGAGTGTGCACTAAAGCCGATTTTGAAGTCACTGAAATAGTGGACGACACAACACCTTACCCGACATTGCTTGGTCTAGTGTGGGTGTTTGACAACCAGGCCATAATCAACTTGAAGACCAAGAAAATGACATTTGATTCAAGTGTATACAGGGTCATTACGCCATTAGACCCATCAGAAGGGGAGAGGTTTGTAGAACCTACTTGCTTAGACTTAGAGGAAATAGGCTAGTTGTATAGAACAACTGTGCGCGATGAGGATTACGTAAACCCAGCTGCAGAAGAGATTCTTAGTTGGCAGAGCATTACTTCATGTGCAACATATTCAAATACAGATTTAGAAAACTGGCAACAAAGGCTACACGAAGTATCCATGAGAAGATGTGCAAGAATAGACCGCACAATAAGATGGGTAGGCATAGAAATCAAGGAACCACCCAGTTTTCACAGAATAAACGATTTGGAAACATTCTTGGCACAGTAAGAAGATGAAGTATTAGAGAACCAGATACTGTTAGCACCTGATCTAGCACTCAAGGCCACACCTGCAAGATGGTGGGGTGCACATAAAGAGACAATCATAGATTGGTACCAATGTAAGCGGTTACTGCGCATAAGTTTCGACGCGGAACAAAAAAAAAACAAACAACAGAAGTATGACGGGAAAAGGGCACCAATGGAACACTTGGAGGAGTGTAGAACGTTATGGAAAATGAAACCCCCAGAGGAATGGCCTCATCATTTCATATGTCACACTCTAGAGGGCATATCGGTGAACTGGTATACAGACTAGGAATTGTGCAAAGGAACTATGACCTGGATGACACTGCAACAAAATTTTACAGTCACTTTCTCATTCGAACATGAGAACCCCAACATAGATGTAAATCTTAAACAGATAAGAGGAGTGATATTCATCAAAGAACTAGAAGTAAAACTTATCACAGAGGAACAACAATGGAACAAACATACATTCAAGGAACTTTTGTCTTGTTACCACGTACAAGAGGAAGCACCAGATGAGGACAATTTGCGAGATATTCAGATTGAAGAAGAAGAAGGTGAAAGAGATGTGGAAGGCCCACCCATAGAATCATAATTCATTTCCGCGCTGATCAAAGTAAAGAAAAACAACATTGGGACAGTCGAACATCCCAAAATGGCCAGTATTGGAGATTACTGGGATGTGAAAACATTGGAAAGCATAACAGAGTTGTTTCGCGAATACAACGACTTGTTTCCCATAACATTTACAGAGATGAAGGGTATAGCCAAAGAATTAGGAGAAATGAAGATACCACTTATACCTGAAGAAAGATCGACCAGACAATGACCATATAGACTGAACCCAATATATAAGTAGAAGGTCAAGGCTGAGATCGACAAGATGCTCGAAGCCGACATCATAGAACCAGTCGAAGAGTTAGAATGGATAAGCTTGATGGTAGTGCGGGACAAGAAACAAGAAGGGATCAGGATATGCGCCGACTTGAGGAAGTTGAACGACGCATGCCTGCATGACCCGTTCCCTACACCTTTCATGTATAAAGTGTTAGAGAACGTCGGAGGACATGAAGCTTACTCGTTCACTGATGGGTTCTCATGCTACCATCAGATTAAGATAGCACAAGAAGACATATACAAGACCACGTTTGCGACAAAATGGAGATCTTACCAATACATAATCATGCCATTTGGACTGAAGAATGCACCAACAATCTTTTCCAGAGTAGTCATTGTTGTGTTTAAGGAATACATCCACCAATTTCTCGAAGTATATCTGGATGATTGGACAGTATATAGTTTTTTGAAAGACCATGTAGAATTCTTATGCCTGATGTTAGAAAGATGTAGACAGTGTTAGATATCACTAAACATAAAGAAATGCATATTTGGAACACCGTTTGGGATACTATTGGGCCATATAGTATGCAAACAGGGTTTGCTGGTAGATCCTGCAAAGATCGCAGTAATTGTTAACTTACCACCACAAAAAATAGTCCTTCAGATAAAAGTGACATTGGGACACACAGGTTACTATAGGAAATTTATCAAAGGATACATGCAGATCACTGCATCGATGGAAAAGATACTAAGAAAGGATAAAAAGTTTCAGTGGAACGACGAGTGTCAACACGGTCTGGATACCCTGAAGGAATAGATGGTCACCGCGCCGATATTAATATTTCCAGACTAGGAGAAGACATTCCACGTCCATGTAGATGCATCGGCCATATCACTGGGAGCTATCTTAGCGCAGCAAAGAGCGGGAGACTTGGACCACCTGATAGCATTTGCAAGAAGAAAGTTATCAGACTCAGAACAAAACTATAACATGACAGAAAGAGAAGGCCTAGCTATGGGCTATGCACTGCAAAAATTCAGACACTACTTATTGGGAAAACACTTCAATATGTTCACAGATCACTCAACCCTGAAATACCTAGTCAACAAGCCAGTGTTGGGGGGGAGAATCTATCGATGGTTACTACTATTCCAAGAATTTGACTTTGAAGTAATAGTCAAACTAGGAAAATTGAACACAAGACCTGATCACCTATCAAGGGTCACAAATGGAGAAGAACTTACGAACCTAGAAGACAAATTTCCGGATGCAAAGTTATTTTTAGTCCAGATCGTTGATGAATACTTCACATATATCATTCTGTACTTAAGCATAGGTACTGCGCCGCAAGAATATAGCATCGTGAAGAAGAAAAACCTAGTAGTCTGCGCTGCCGACTATCAACTAATTGCAGGACACCTATATCAAATGGGTGTAGATAACATATTGTGAATGTACATTTTAGAGCACGAAAGACTAAGAGTTTTAGCATAATCCCATGAGGGAATCGCAGGAGGGAATTACGCAGGTAAATATACCGCTGAGAAGGTATTGCTCGTAGGACTATGGTGGCCAACGATTCACAGAGACTCAAAGGAGTACTGCCAAAGATGCGATGTCTGTCAAAGGGTAGGCAAACACAACAGAAGGGACGAGATTCCATTGCAACCACAAGTAACATTACATGCATTCGATAAGTGGGCAATAGACTTTGTGGGACCAATCAAACCACCAAAAAAAAGAACAGGAGCAAGGTACATTATCACCATGATGAAATACCTAACAAGATGGGTAGAAGTTGCACCAGCGAAGGATTGCAGCGTAGAAACAACAATGCATTTTCTATTTGAACAAGTAATCACTCAATTTGGGTGCCCAATAGTTTTGATGAGCAACCAAGGCACACACTTCATAAACAACACCATCGACGCTATGAATGAAGAGTTTGAAGTCCATCACCAGAAGAGCACACCATATCACCCACAGACAAATGGTACAATGGAAGCATTTAACAAAATTTTGGATAACACGCTGACAAAGATCTGTAATGTCAACAGGGACGACTGGGATCTCAAATTACCATCAGTATTATGGGCATACAGGACTACGTGCAAAAATTTGACAGGGCACACACCATTTAAATTGGTCTATGGCAAGGAACCAGTAGTGCCATTAGAATTTTTGGTACCCAATTTGTGCGTAGCAACAATCACACATATGAAAGTACGAGGCGCAATACAAGAATGATTAAATCAATTAATGACTATGGAGGAAGATCGGATCTTAAAAGGATTCCACCAACAAGTTCAGAAAGCAAGGGATAAAGCTTGACACGATATACACATCAAGAAGAAAACTTTTAAGGAAGGAGATCTAGTATTGATGTATGATAACAAATTGTTTCAACACCCAGGAAAGCTAAGAATACATTGGTTAGGACCATATGAAGTAAAATCTATCACATATGGAGTAGTTGTATAGTTAAGAGACTTATTAGGCACACAAATCAGAGGGATGATCAATGGGAGCCAACTGGAGCTGTACAAGGACAGTCGACCATCCACCGCAAAGTAAAAAGAAAAAACAGTATATTCAAAAAGAACGAAAAGAAAGAACCAAAGAGGGAGCAGTGGGCCAGAGTTAGAAAGGCCACACAAATTTAGAAACACAAACTCGGCGAGGAGAAGGAAAACGATCACATACAAAGGGAAACAAGCGGGAAAAGGAAAGTCGACAAAAGCGAGACGACATGACAACACTGGGCAGAATTAAAGGACATAAAGGACCGATGGGATGCCACATTAATTGTGCCAACTGGAGACGGCAAGGAAGAGTAATGGAAAGTACAAAACCACCAGAGGTGCATTGAACCCATAATTAAGGTGCATTAAACCCATAATGAAGGAAGCATCCTCGAAAAGCTTCATGGGAAAGCCATACAACACACGAACGCAAAAGCCAATAATTTATTCATGAAAAGAGAGCAGATAGAGAGCGATAGAGGTCGACAAGCACATAGTGAGTTCACAGAGGTCACATAGACCATTCAAACCTACAAAACATTTGACATTCACCGCCATGGCACCGCCCAAGCAAGCAGAAGCGAGCCAAACTGCTAGGAAAACCAGAATTCAGACCAGGTCACGAGGATAGGCAGAGGAAAGTGAACAACAATCGTCGGGGATCATCAATGTTGACGAAATCCCATCTCCAGACACAACACCGGTGAATCCTACACCTATACTGGAAGAAATCCAACAACCAAAACTGGAGGGCACGAGTAAGGATATACCAGCAAATGTACAAGAGAAATTGAATCAGGACACAGAAACTCCGAAGGAGGTGCAGCCAGAAAACATTGAAGTAGCTCTGAAATTCAATGGAACGACACCGAATATGAAAATAACAGTCGAGCCAGACGAGTCTCAAACGACCATATCATACCACCCAACAGAAGGTATGGTTGAAGATGTATTAGGTTGGCCTAAATGGTATACTGAGGAATAACCGGAAACCGCTGGAAATTCAAGCCAGCCACCACCGCAAAAGAAAGACAAGATACAGATACCCAGGTCACCTCGCAAGAAACCTGCAACATAAATCGTTCTACTGCGCATACTAGATGGGGTACAGGTAGGACCAAACCTGTTGGGCTACATAGGGAAGATCAAATACTCTGACCATGATGTAGCAGACAAAGACAAGTTTTCAGAACTTGCGAAGAGGGTATTCTTATAGAGTACGGGCAAAAATCCGGTTGGAGATTTGATCAATCAACCACTCCAGTGCGCAACTGGGTTGGAGAAAATGATATTTTTCGGTCTTTTGAACCTACCACATTTTGGCAGAGGTCAGCATGAAACCACATGTGTCAAACAATTGTTAGCAGTCACGCATGGAGGGGACATCTGGTTGGACAAGCTCGTCTCGATAGACGTAGAGCTTATCGCGAGCATAATAGGATTTCCATCTCAGGGAGTGGATCCCACGTAGTTTTTGGATGACAAAGACAGGGAGAAAACACTAGAAGAAGAGATGAAGAAGAAGTATGGCACCGACAGAGGGATAAGAGGGATCGTTATCAAGAGAATCAACGATGCCACAACACAATTGGGCGCGAAAATATTATCCTGCAAGTTGCTAAGAAAATTCCACAGGGAGGAAGTCCCAGCTAGAGTTGTTGCAGTTGCAACTCAATGCGTAGAAGGCACTTTAGTGAGCTGGGCACCTTATCTCTTGAACTTGTTCCTAGATTACTGCAAGGATGCACAGGCTCTAGGCACAGAGTTTCACTATCATGGTTGATCACACTAATAGCCTTCATGGGATGGAAAGAGCCAAGGTATGTAGTTTTTTGTACCATACCCAAATAGAATCAGGGAGCGAGATATTTGTTTCTTAGATCCAGGCCAGAGGCTAGGAGAAAAAAGGTGAACGTGGCCATCTTTGAAGGATACCTACGCGACCTACAAGAATCCATCTCCAAGATGTGGAGAATAACACTAGAGGTTGTCGCGCAATATGGAGACATCGCCAACTTTAGGGCCACGCTACATACAATGTGTATACAGGCGCGCAAGGATCCCGATAAGAAGTGGCTACAAATGTACTAATGCATCATAGAGGGTGACATTGACATGGTCATCAGTGAATGGAATGATGAATGGAGGATTCCAACCATCACCCAAGAAGTGCCAGAAAGAACAACAAAAGAAGAGGAAGAGCAGGGAGAAATGCAGCCTCGAGAAATCCAAGTGCCCAAGAGACGAAGAACAAGTGAGGGTAAGACAACACAGGCAGACGAAGGGCCAATGAAGACAGGGACTCAGAAGGGGAAAAAGGAGAATACATAGCCGACCAAAGAACAATAGAAATAGGCTGAGTGAGTGCAAGTGACCACAACAAGTCCTAACCCACAGGAAGCAGGGGAAAACAAGTGGCCATCCATGCAGACAAGAGGCGCGTGCAAGAAAACGAAGGAACAAAGAACATTGCTAGAGTATACGATCACAGATGACGATGGGGAAACGATAGCCCGAATGGTCTAGAATTGTCTATCCAAGGACTTCAACCATGCTACACACCACATGGGTAGGATTCAAGAAGAACTAGCAGACATGCAACAACTCCTCAAGCAAATTGGGGAAGGGTATCTCCGCAAGCAAATCAGGGAAGGGAAACCAACAAGCAGTAGGGGAACAGAACCATCAGCACCACAGACAGAGGAAAGAGTGTAAGAAGAAGAACAATATCTAGTCCACTCATTACCACACCCGAACACAACATTCCATATTACACCCAGTATGTTGCGAATGGATGAGATTGTGGGGCAGACACAATGAAGGACTTAAGAAAAATCCAACTGGTGCTGACACAAATGCCAACCAGAGATCTACACAAGTTGCAGGTTAGCATAAACCACGAGGTACAGTCTCGCGCACAGAAATACTTAGTCAAATTGCAAAGAGAAACAGAGAAGCGGGACGTGTTGGAAATAGTCTACGAGCAGGATAAATCTAAGACCCAGGAGGAAAGGGAGTGCATAGAAGGATTGGAGCAGAAAGTGACAGGAACTTATGAGAAGATTCCACAGGCCGTGCAGAGTGATTAAATCACAACAATAGAAAAGATTGATCTGATTGCACAGGCAATCGATCAATATTAGAAGGAGATTGAGAATCTCTGAGAACAACTCATACCAACTACTCCACCAACATTCAAGGAGCAAAGGAAGTAGGAAGCAACAATGCATCTACAGGAGATAGAGCAGTAGGTCAACATAGCAGCGGACTTGTTCAATAAAACAACGTAGCTTTGGACTAAGTTAGAGGAGGATCAACAGGTCCAAATGTGGGATAGGGAAGAGGAAAGGATCAATACAGCGATCCAAGATCTCAAGCAGAGGCAGAAGACAATGCCAATCACAGAACGCGTCAAAGGAATGCAGGAAATGAAGAAATTGCAGGCAACTCACCACCGCGCAAACAAAGAAACAAGAGTGACAGGTTCAAATGGAACCGTTGTAGGAATGGGCAGCAGAAGTCCTGGCACAAGAAGAGGAATCCAAGGCACATATAGCACAGACCTAGGCGAAGTGCGTAGAACTGATTAGTGATGAAATTGTAGTCTGGATAGTGGACACACTCAAGGAGAAGACTATGCAGACGTAGACACAGGAATCAGGGCTCAAGGAGAAGGTCCAGGCGATCACCAAGGAGATCGAGGAAGCACACAGAGAATAGGTGGATCAAGACAAGCCACATGTCAGTGTTGGGGGCCTGTTGGAGGCAGGCCAAAGCAGGGAAAAGAAAGGAGATTTTGGGAAAGAAAGCATGCACGAGGAAAGCGACAGCTGGAAGGAAGAGCAGCACGCGTGCATGCAAGGATGACCTAACAACGGTAGGGTTAGGGTTTTGGTAATGAATTATAATGGATGAAGAGATAGAAACATATAAATAGAGATACTTAGGTATCATAGTCGATTTGGTTTAGTGTGGGATGATTATAGGGCTTATGGTATTGTTCTGATTATTATTGCTATTGTAGTTATGCATGAGTTGATGCGATATGTAATGTTTTTCTTTACGATCTATTTTTGTATAAGTTGTTGAGCTAGAGGAGAGAAAGGAGGGTAGATCTTGAGAGTTATATCACAGGTTGTGGAGCCTGGTGCGATCTAGTCCGCCTCATATAGATCTTACCTGACTGAGCAGAATTGTAAGCGCGCGGCGTTCTAGATGCAGAAAGACTATAATAAAAGAGCTAAGAGCCAAATCTTTGTGGATGTAGCCGAGGACGGGGTGAACCACAGTAACATATGTGTTTTGTGATGAATGAATGCATGTCTTTCCTATCTTCAACAATTATTATTACGCTTAATGAATGAATTGTTACATTTCTTGTTAAACATTGTTGCGATATTAAGGGAATAATTGTCGGATTTATTGCATAGTTGTGGATAACAATATGTTGCATGTACAAGTTATAATAATGGTTCAATATACATATCTCATATCTCACACTCAATCCTAGGTTGTAAACACCTGATTCTTACAACGACCCATTAAAGCTATCTCGGGTGAGACTGTGCAACGCACTTTGTGTGTTGTGTTGCCTTCTGGTTTACCGAGAGGGCTGATAGTTTTAGAGGCTTTGTTGGAAATCCGAAATACATGAACCCTGGGTCAATAAAAAATCAGACAATATAGAAGAGAAGTAACCAACACAATCCATTTGCAGAGATGAGATCTATTTAGTCGGTGTGGCCTGTTTTTGTTATGAACAATAACATTCCTCCATGGATGTCAATAAAGAGGGAGCATATAATATTGACAATGATTGTTCCAGGTATTTGTTTACAACAATGTTTTTTTAATGCAGTAGCATCTCATTTGTCGTATTTGTTGCATA
>SNQJ01S0084802.1:15865-27202 GCA_010110895.2 Picea sitchensis
AGAGGTTCCAGGTAGATGGGGTTGGTCATTTCTTATTAGACATGATCCAAGAGGAAGGTTAATAAAGTATAATGTAGAGGAAGATCAAGAGGGTATTGAAGAAGAGATGTAGAGGATCAACATGAGTTAGATGATCATGTTCTGGAGGAGGATGTTGAAGAATTAATTGAACCAGATGATGTAGGAGACGATGTTCATTAAGATGATATTGATGATGACTTTATCGAAACTGACATCGACAATGATGATGATGATATGGCTAATCCGCAATGTTGAATATGGATCGGATGATATAGATGTAGAATTGGATGGAGAAGATGATCAATTATATTGAAGTGTATGGGGTATGCCTTTATATATATATTGATTTAATATTGATATAATTATTGACTTGTACTATTGGTATATTGTATAAATTAGAGTTCAATTTTAGTTATGCCATTTTCTAGTATGTCAGTATATGTTGTAGGAGACGTTTCTTAATTATGACAAAAAACACATTCAGTTATTTTCTAGTACATATATTTTATCGAGTTTTGGGGAATTAAGAGTGACGTGAGGGGAGTGGGGGGGAGATGAGCTTCCACCTTCACATGGTTAGCCCCGTTCAATAGAGAATATTAAACAATTCTCGAAACTAAGAGAAGCTTGGCAAGGTTAATGCACAACTATGATTATTTCACCTAGTTCGTTATTATATAATATTTAATAACTCAAAAATAAGGCGCACTTTCTCATGTACTTGAAACCAGTGCATATAAATCATGACATGTTAATGGGGCCAACGTTGAAATTTTTTCAATTTGTGTTTGTATGGATTGAAATTTCACATGGTTAGACTAGACACATGCAATGACAGTATGGGAGGGTTTCCAGACTCAAACATGACTCCCACAAACAATTTCACAATCAAACAACAAGCCTATAGAATACTTAATGTGAAGGTCGACAAAGCCAATTTTTTGGGTGGCATCGCCTGCTCATGTACTTGAAACTGACACATATAAATCGTGACATGTGAATGGGGCCAACATTGATTTTTTTTCAATTTGTGCTTGTATGGACTGAAATTTGGCACAGTTAGACTAGACACATGCATTGACGGTATGTGAGGGTTTCTAGACTCAAACATGAATCGCACAAAAAATTCGACAATCAAACAACAAGCCTATAGAATAATTAATTTGAATGGGGATAATGTTGATTTTGTTTTCAATTTGTGCTTGTATGGACTGAAATTTATGACATGTTAGGACAACACACATGCATTGACGGTATGGGAGGGTTTTTGGACTCAAACATGACTCGAACAAAGAATTCTACAATCAAATATTCTTTGGTTATTCTATCAAAACCCAAAAATAAGACGCGCATGCTCATGTACTTGACCCTACTTATAAGTGACATGTGAATGGGGCCAACATTGAAATTTTTTCAATTTGTGCTTGTATGGATTGAAATTTGACATGGTTAGACTAGACGCATGCAATGAAAGTATGGGTGGGTTTCCAGAATCAAACATGACTCACACAAACAATTTCACAATCAAACAACAAGTCTATAGACTAGCAGAGCAACAAAACCGATGCATATAAATCATGACATGTGAATGGGGCCAACGTTATTTTTTTTTCAATTTGTGCTTGTATGGACTGAAATTTGACATGGTTAGACTAGATGCATGCATTGACATTATGGTAGGTTTTTCAGAATAAAAAATGATCACTCGCACAAACAATTCGACAATCAAACAACAAGCCTATAGAATAATTAATGTGAATGAGGCCAAAAAATATATTAATTATATTAAATACAAAAAATAAAAAAACATGAAAACAAAACAAAACATATAAATCATATATATAAACACTAAAACCAAACTCGTGCCCATTCCCAAACTAGCAGAGCACTATAAAAACCATCACACCCATTCCCAAGACTAGCAGAGAAGCAAAACCCAGTCGTGAGTATAGCAAATCCCTTCGACAATGACAGAGAGAGTCGAAGGAGGCCCTATCCAGTGAATTTGGATAGTGAAAGAGGCAGAGGAACCCTATCCGGCCAAACCCATTAGAGATTGTTGAGTGGAGAAATTAGGGGTTGACATCATGCCACCAAAATCAGTAATTTCTTAGTTTCTGATTTTTCTTGGTTTAATCATGTGAGAACAATGTTCCTAAACTATTTTTTTTTCACCTCTCCCAACCAATCCTCACTAATGTGGTCTCTGAGAGAGATCTCAATCAAAAAGACCCTGATCAATAGGGCCTTTAGGTAGGCACTCCGTTAGGGCCACCCTTTAGTTTCTCAACTAATAGGACCTACACTCCATAAGGAAGGGAGAGGGATTGCAAGGGTCTCTTTTGAAGATTTGGAAGGGTCTCTTCTTCACCTCGTTCGGGACAATCGATATTACAGATGCCGAGAAATACTTCTCCAACTTGTTGAAATCCTTGTACAAAGTATTGATAACTTTCATGTTGGCCTGCAGAGTCAAATATGCAGTATCCAACTCAAAAAGATCCCATTCACAATGCCCATTGTAACCGCAATGGATCCAAAAGTATCCACTTTATCATCACCATAAAGGGAAACATCATGACCTTGTTGTTTCTCTTGTCTGTGCTTAATAAGTTTATTCCCACTTTCTAGAAGGAAATAAAACACATTATGCCTCACTCTGTTGACCAAAAGCGTATCGGGAGACTTAGCCAGAACATAATAAAGGGGCTCAAATACCAGACCAAAAGTATCTATCCCAAGTGGTAGAAAATCAACAAGTTCATTGAGATAAAAATCCACAAAGTGAATATTAATGCTCTTTGCAGGGTACTTATCTTGGGCCAAAAGGGTTTCGTCCCTCAAATCCATCATGAACTCTTTTGTTAATTCAGAGCCCCACCCATGGTCATCTAGAAGGAGAAAAACATGATGAAGAAAATGGTTGAGCATGAGATAGAAATTGTCTAAGCGTAGATCCAATACTTTGATACTATCATTTTATGCTTAAATAGATAATAGATGGATTGATAATATTTGATAGTATCAAAACCAATATCTTTACAATAACACCTTGAATTTATCCTTAGTTACAACAAAATGCCTTGAGTCCATTGTTCACTTGACATTGTCAAAACTCTTCTTTATTCTTGGGATCCAACAATGCATAAACACACTTCTTGTTCCTAAAAGAAGGCACATACTCCAAGTCATCATTTGATATGATAATAAAATTTTACCCATGATTTCTAGGATCTTCCCACATGTTCAAGAATTTTATTGAAATTGTTACCATGTCCCATAGTCATTTATAGTGGTGTATGCCATGTTGGAAACATTATTACAATCAATCATCATTGCATTAGGTTCATGCTTGAAAAAACCAAACCATGCACCATTTTCCCCAAATTTTCTCACTTCTTGGGTGAGTTTTAAATGTGACAATGCATGTCATCCCTACCATTAATGCATGCGATAATGAGATCTTCACCTCATGATAAAATTTCATTAGATTCCATGCCTTAATATTTTCCAATGAGTGCTCTTTTGTACAATTTGGTCCACTATAGCCAAAGATATGGCCATTAGAAAATATAACTACAACAACCATCAATGACTAGAATGAGGGTTGACCTCTGCTTATAAAGGCGTGGAGAGGAGAAGCATAGGGCTCAAAAATAGAAACTTGTTTTCATGAAAATATGCAACTTATGAAACTTTATGCAACTATGTGCAACTATGCAACTTTATGGAACTTTATGCAACTATGCAACTTATGCAACTTTATGCAACTATGTGCAACTATGCAACTTTATGCAACTCGACTTTTACAACTTGACCTTTTACAACTTGAGTTTAACAACTCATTCAAATTGACTCTTATACATGGAAATTCAAATTTCTTCATGTTGGATAGTGTTACATGTGCCAACACACTAGATCAATACATTTACATCATTTACAATATCAAGATTTTTTTTTTTTTCTAGCTCATAGGAATTTTACTTTCAACCTAACTTTTGCTTAAGACTTGACTTGAGACTTCAGTTACAACTCACCTTTGACTTGGAAATGCATGTGAACTAATTTTTCATGCACATGACATGCACTCATGCAATGCATGTCATGCATGCAACATGCAACTATGCAACTTTATTCAACTTTATGCAACCATGCAACTTATACAACTTTATGCAACTTATGCAACTTTATGCAACTATGCAACTTTATGCAACTATGAAACTTGTTGGGGAGAGGTGTTCCACCCACACACATGACCTTTTCCTTTGTTCATATGACTGCCTAACACTTTCATGAATTGATCCAACACTAGCTTAAATATCTCATCTATTATTGTTGATGCTCTTCACATGACTAAGGTATCATCAACAAAATGCAAACAATTTTTTTCTTTAAATTAACTGATCTCTAAAATAAGCCTTAAATTTATAATGGTTCTTCAAAATCATCCATCAAGCATATTTCATGTCCATGTACCTTCACAAAGTGCTTAAATCCTTTTCCCAAATGGATCCCATTATTTCAACTTTTGAATAAACAAACCAATCCTTCCAAAAATATTTTTTACCAATGCCATCTACCATATTCCCTTTTGTTTTTCTTGTTGGAAGTTGAATAGTTCATGATTGTTACAATGAATTTCTTGTTTCCATATCTCCTCAAAACAATAACAAACAAACAAACCAAATTCCCTCGTTAATCTATGATCGAGGGTTACATACAATACTTCCTTGCTCAATTGTGGTGCATAGATCTATGTATATACATAAATCAAATCTTGCATCCACAATATGATTAGTGAAGAAAGCTTAAATAGAGAGTAAGATGCTTGAAAGGATGATGGATGGGTGTGTGCATAAAAGGGTTTGTAAGTAGTGAATTTTGGTTACACACTGAGGAGAAAGATGAGATGAGGTATTCATGGGAGAGTGAGAGGATTTCTTAATGAATCATATTTCTGAATCAAGAGATTGTTGTCGCCTTCTACAAATGTTTGTTAACTATTTGTCTCATTTGATGGAGTAGTGCAGGTACAACAAAACATGTATTTGTCAAATTTGTCCTCCTCGATCAAGGGAAGTTCATGAAGACTAGATGATAGTGAGGTATCTAGTAGGCCTAAAAGATGCAGATCAACTAGATGTCAAAATATTAAAAGAAAATTACATAAACGAATGGGATTTTTTCTCGCGGAAGGGGGGTCATGTTCTTATGATGATGAGACCATAGGCGACATCGAAGTGTCCTTGAGGTACATACATCTAGTGAAACAATGGGTACCCAAGGATCTTCCTCGTCTAAACACAGATTTTTGTGTGAATGAGAGGATATTTCGGATTGCACCATCGTCATTACAAGGTTTGGGGTTGTTTTGCATGGATGGAATAAAGGTGGGTTACAACAGATGTACTGAATTGATAGAGTATGTAAACACTGCTACAATTATAGAGATTCGATGCGACTGGTCCGATATACACGCAATATGCGCATATAAAGAGTTTCTGCAAATTATTTACAGCTAAAAGAAAATAATCAAAATAAATGATTGAGTATGTACATTGACAAAAGGCCAAAAGCATCAGGGAATATTGTAGGGTATATAAAAAGTACACAACCTAGGTCTACAAATAAACGACCCAATTGTGTATTTGAGGGGCATGAAGGAAACTGTGTTTTCATGTGTGCCATAAAATCAATAGCTACAAGGGAAGATTTTTTGATCAATTACAATTTGAATCGAATAGATACAAACACTATTACTATGGGAGTGGTAAATATAACATTTCACCAAACCTGTAATTAATGAATCTAATAGCTTATGTTTTTTTTAATTAATGTTTTTTGTTAATGTTTCATTAAATGACACCATCCTCTAGGCAGTAGGTATACCTCATTTTTAATTATGTTTTTTAAGAGTCTATTGGTTTCATTTCGATATTAATGGTTTCAATATTTTTGTTGTAGGTTGTTGATCGGGGCAAGTCCCTGATGGATGAGATGATGCCATCGTCGAGGCAACAGGTATACCCCATTGTAAATTGTGAAAATTAAATATAAGCAATGTGTTTATAAATCATGTTTTTTAGAGAGTCTATTGGTTTCATTTAGATATTAATGTTTTCAATATTTTTGTTGCAGGATGCACCTGACTGGAGAAATTCCTCGATAGATCAGAGGAAACCATCCTCAACCCAACTGGTATAACCCATAGTAATTGTACCCTAACAAAAATAATTCTCACTTTACCCTAACAACCCCTACCTTACCTTGCTCTCACCTTCCAACCCTAACTTGACGTAACCTATCCTGATCATCTTACATACTTCTTACCCTACCAACCCAACCTAACCTAGCCTACCCTTAGTCTAACTAAACCTAAATTAACTGTGTATTATATTGTACCCCATGGGCACCATTGATGGTGTGTACCATTTCATGCCAATAGGTAAGCTTACATGGAACCAATATTGTTGGCAGATTTTTTGTTTTGAAACCCATTTTTAACCTCAAAATTCCTCTAATGTAAGTGATCCAAAGAAATAACACTTTGCTTACAGATTAGGGAACCTTTTTTACTTTACATCCTTTAATGATAAAAAGAATTTGGCACATTGGAGTTGTGAACCATTCATAGAGTAGGGCTAAAAGAGTTGTTGGCCCTAATCTTTTGTGCTACTTCACAAGGGGCTATGGAATTATCTGCTCAATAAAACTCGATAAGTTGGATACAAAGAAAACTAAAGATCTCACATCACAGGGGGATATGGCATTATCTTCTCAATAAAACTTGATAGGTTGGGTTCAAAGAAAACTAAAGATATAATGTACATACATTTGAATCTCCACTTTATCTCCATAAGGTAAGAAGAATATCATTTAGGGCCTTCGAAGGATTGGGTTGTGGATCATAATAATTTTGGCTTGGACACTACTTTTCCCAATTTTGATTTGGGTGAAGGTTCTTCTTCATTTGAAGTAGAGGTTTCTTCGGGTTCGACCCCAAAAGGATATTCCAATGCCTCTCGTGCACCTAAGAGAAATTGTATATGATGATGTACAACTTGATGATCATTTTTTTAGATAAATAAATTTCCCTCATCCTCCCATGTATTAAGAGTTCATAACAAGGACATCAATACCTTGCCAATACCCAATGAATTCTCCCCTCTTCCTTAATATATGTTATATAATATATAATATATATAACATATATGTTATATAAAATATATAACATATGTTTTTTCTAAAGGAAAAAAGCGTAAATTTTATTAAAGAGTTATGAAGAATGCATGTAAAGACATGCATTTAATCTTGAAAATATCTATGCTACCAATATTAGCAACTGAAGTCATAGATACACAGTTCACAAAAGAGTTCCTTTTGCTAATCTTTCTGAACAAAAAATTTTGGTTCTAAAAACTAGAAATCATAAAGGTCTGCATCATATAAACTATAGAAACTATATAAAATTATAAAGATGCCTCATGGGGACCCCTCCAAAAAATTTTGATAGTCTATAACCTATCCAATTTATTGTATTCAAACTATAGACAAAAAGAGAAAAAACTTAGGCATTGGATCTTGGCTGACCCATTTGTTCTATAAAAGATATGTGATAATGTTAATATCTCTGCCCATCCAAGAACTCTATTGTTGATAGACTGACCAAGTACGCACACTTTTTTGCACTCTCTCATCCTTTCAAAGCCAGTACAGTTTCCCCCGCATTCATGGAGACGGTTCAAAAGCTACATGGAAGCCCAAAGATTATTGTAAGTGACAGAGATCACATCTTCACTAGAAATTTTTGAACATAATTATTTTCTTGTTTGGGTACTCAATTGGCTCATAGATCATCTTATCATCCTCAACCTGATGGACAAACCGAGATAGTGAACAAATTTTTGGAAGGATACCTTCGTTGCTTTGTCTCTGATAAAAAAACATAATGGTTCAAGTGGTTACACTTGGAAGAATGGTGGTATAACACTTCCTTTCATATTGTAATGAAAATGACACCATTTATGACACTCTATGGATATCATCCACCTTCCATCACTTATTATCGAAAATAAAAATATAAGGTTCAAACAGTGGAAGATCACATCAAGCATCAACAAAAATTTATCCAACTCTTAAACGACAACCTGACCATGGCACATAATCGCATGAAACAACAAGCAAATCAACATCGTAGTGAAATAAGTTTTGAATTAGGGGATTGGGTATTTTTAAGACTACAACCATACAAACATATGTTCCTCAAGCAAGCTAAGAAGGATAATAAATTATCACCAAAGTACTATAGCCCTTATAAAGTGTTGCAAAATATTGGTACTATGGCATACGAATTGGGGTTTCCTGCATCTTAGCAAATACACCCACTTTTCCATGTGTCATGCTTAGGTGACAAGATCCCAGTTCAAACTATATTTCCAGAACTTGACGAGGAAGTAAAAATCATATTGGATCCTGAAGCTATCATTGACACAAGAATTTTCTAGTTGAGGAATAGATCCATTTCATAGTATCTCATTAAGTGGAGGAAACTACTTGTTGAAGATTCCACTTGGGAAGATGAGTCTTTTATAGAGAAGCATCTAGACTTACTCAAGCGTTGCAGACCACACGTTTTGCAAGGGGATGGGCATGTTAAGCCCTAAATAGTGGCACATTACCCTTAATTGGGGCATATTACATTAGTATTGTTATTTTATTTATGTCGGCTTAGGTCCATTAGTTGTAATTATACCTTCTAGTCTCCTATATATACCTAGGATACATTTTCATTTGGAATCATCTTGTATTTGTAAATTTATGTGGTGTATGAGGATGTTTCCCCCTCAAAGAGGCTTATTATCTAAAATTCTCTCTTTGTCAAGGCGTTGAGTACTTATTCTGAGGTTTTTTATGCTATTTTGATATTTGGTTCTTAACACCTTGGTATATATAAGAGAATAGGAGGTACAATTACAACTAATGGACCCAAGCCAACATAAATAAAATAATAATACTAATGTAATATGCCCCAATTAATGGGTAATGTGCCACGATTTAGGGCTTAAAATGCCCCTCCTCTTTAGAAAAGTGTTGTCCTCAATGCCTGAGTAGTTATGGATGCTTCTGTATAAAATAATCATCTTCCCACGTGGAATCTTCAGCATGTACTTTCTCCCACTTAATGAGATACTCTGAAATTGATCTATTCCTCAGCTGGTGAATTATTGTGTCAGTGATAGCTCCAGGATCCAATATGATTTTTCCTTCCTCGTCAAGTTATGGAAATATAGTTTGAACTGGGATCGTGTCACCTATAACCTTATTTAAGCATGAAACATGGAAAACTGGGTGTACTCACGAAGATGCAGGCAAGTCCAATTTGTATTCCATAGTAACAATATTTTGCAACACCTTAAAAATACTCAAACCCCCACTTTAAAAATTCTTTCACTACGATGTTGATATGCTTGTTGTTTCATGCAATTATGTGCCATGGTCAGGTTGTCCTTTAACTATAGTTGGAGAACTTTTTGTTGATGCTCAATGCGATCTTCCACTGCTTGAACCTTAGATTTTTATTTTAGAGAAGAAGTGATGGAAGGTGGGTGATATCCATAGAGAGCCATAAATGGTTTCATTTTTGTTACAGTATGAAAGGAAGTGTTATACCACCATTTTTCCAAGGGTAACCACTTGAACCATGACGTTTGTTTATCAGAGACAAAGCAACAAAGGTATCCTTACGAACATTTGTTCACTATATCAGTTTGTCCATCATATTGAGGATGATAAGATGATCTATGAGCCAATTGAGTACCCAAACAAGAAAATAATTATGTCAAAAAATGTCCAGTGAAGATGGGATCTCTGTCACTTACAATAATATTTGGTCTTCCATGTAGCTTTTGAATTGTCTCCATGAATGCAGTAGAAACTATACTGGATTTGAAAGGTTGAGAGAGTTCACAAAAGTGTGTGTACTTGGTAAGTCTATCAACAATCACCATGATGACACTCTTTCCTTTAGACTTTGGTAACCCTTTGATGAAATCCAGGGAAACCTCCTCCCAACACTAACTTGAAATGGCTAATGGTTGTAAAGGACCCGGGGTATTAATTGTTTCCACCTTATTTTGTTGGCAAACATTATGCCACAAACCTTTGAACATTAGTTTTAAGGCCATCCCAAAAAAAATCCCTCTTGACCCTGTGATAGGTTTTCAAAAATCATGAGTGCCCTCCTACCAGAGAGGTGTGCATTTCCAAAAGTACCATTTGTTTAAGTTGGGAGTTCTTACATAAATATAAGCGATTTGTTAATTTTAATGACAAAAAAATAATTCAGCAAGCTAAAATTTATGTCAAACACTTAGCAACCTAGAGATAACTATCTTTCATGAACTTTTGAAATGTCTCAAACCCACATTCAGAAATTACCATAAGCAGAAATACACATTGCTAAGAAAATATGCAGCGGAAATAAACACAATGGACAACATTCAATAACCCATATAAAATTAGAAATTTAGGCAAATGCTAGGGAAAACCCCAATGTGGGGAAACCCAACGAGAGAGAGAGATATTATTTGTTTCTTCAGGAAAGTGTATTACATCAACAAAATCACATTTCCAACTAAGAGAAATACCTCACAGCACCAAACAGTCCCCCATAATTTTCTGCCTTGAAAACCATGCCCAAATCCATACAACTGTACGACCTCCCAAAATTTTGTGCCTCAAAAAATGTGCCCAAATGTGTGTTGTATGACCTACACAGTATGGCCCAACAACAAGAAAAATACTCGAAAAAACAGCCTTGATTTTTGTGCCAAAGAGTTGCCTCGAAAATCATGCCCTCCTTGTACGAATTGTACAGATCCGTACAGTACGACCCGACAGAAAAAATAGAACAACACACACATATAAAATATTCCTTGGGATTTTTGCCCTCCTTTTCTTGGGAAATGTGCTCACCAAGCTGCTCACTTTCCTCTCTCAATATCTCTCAGAAAATCTCTCTCAATCTCCTCTCAATGTGTCTTGCACACTACCCAATGCATTCTTTTATAAATCTAAAAATGACATTTTCCCTCCAAAGTGTCTTTTCACCTTCTCTAACCCTAAATGCAAAGGCCAAGATCTAATCTTGCCTTTTTCAATATCAAGTGTCATGATCCATTCCCTCCAAAATAAAACACTTAAAATATTAAAGTAATTTCACTTTATTACATAAGTGCACTTTAAGAAATAAAGTCACTTTAAAATTAGAAGGTACACTTTATTAAAAAGTCACTTTAATAAAAGAACCACTTTATA
>SNQJ01S0084803.1:9816-21677 GCA_010110895.2 Picea sitchensis
ATAGCCACTTTGAAAAAACAAGAATCATGGAGAGTTCTCATTAAGTTAGTAAATGTGTTTTTAATACATCAAAAAGATATATAAGAATGTTTATGGAAAATTTTCCCGCTCTCCTACACGCTTGCTTTTAGACGTACTATCACACGATTGTGGTGCTCCTACCAAAGCAGTGCTTTTTATTCCTCACCGTAGTATGGTGCACCAATACATATTAAATGCATCGAAAATATTTATAGTTAAACTTGTCAATTTCCCATGCTTTTCGATGTGCAATTGTATGTCTAATAGCACTGTCGAGGTGCTCTTGTAGAAGCCCCATGAACTTGATGCTTTGCATTCTGCACCATCTTACAGTGCACGTGTACATCTTTAGCACACTAGAGAGATTTACAATAATGTTTTTTTTGGAAATTTCCCAGTCTTCGATGCACTTTTAAACATATTGTCACACTTGTGTTGCTTGTGTCAAAGCATTGTGGCGGTGCTTTTTATTCCACACTGTAATATGGTGCGTCTATACATATTAAGTGCACTAAAAATATTTATAATTAAATTGGCCAAAATTTTCCATGCTTTCCAATGCATGTTTGTATGTATTATCACATTGTCATGGTGCTCTTGTAAAAGCATAGTGTCAGTGATTTTGATTCCACACCATCTTACAGTGCATTTGTACATATGAAGTAGACTAGATAAATTTATAATTATTTTTGTAGATATTTTTTTGTTCTCTCTAGTGTGCTAATATATGTACAGACACACTATTGTGGTCGTATATTTGCAACAATGTTTCAATGCATCAGTTGTTCTATGTAGGTAGTCTATTTCAAAGGCTCGGGATGATCAGTTGGTTTACCATTTTTTTTATGATAGTTTTGTATTGCTCTGGATCATTGTCGTAGTGTGTTGGAGGGGAGACGTCTCTTCCCCTTTTCTTTAGAGTTATCTACTTTTTTTTTAAGAGGTTTCCAACAACATAATTGACATTTAATCACCAACGTTCTAAGCTGATGAAAAATGTGCATATGTGCATGTTGTAAATTTTTCAAGCCTAGGTGGTTGATGTCCTAATGTTCTCTCATTAAAAACTCAAAACAAAATTTACTTAAAAGCATAAAATTAAATTTTTGAACTTGCATCAATCACAAAACAGTTGAAAAGTGAACAACATAAGAAATAAAACACATACATAGGGATTTCTCCTTCAAATAAGTTTTTCATTCCTTTGATCAAAGCTTACAAGGTGACCTCTATAGTCTCCTTTGAACCAATAGTTATATGGTCAACAAAATCACCTCAAACATGAGTGTATAACTAGATCTGAGGGTTTAGAGTCTATGCATGAAAAAAGGACTGTTGCAACAATGATATGGCCTACTGTACTTGCTAGACACTTCAGCAATATTCTCCTCTTATTCTCCTTGAATGCACTCTATTCTCTTCTATCTCTCTTAATGTCTTCTCATGTATGATCTACCTTTCCTTTCTTATCCTATTTATGATTGGAGAGAAGACAAGTAATCTCCTCAATCCTTGTTGCCACTTATCTCAATCATGAGATGTACAACTAAGATTAAATACTAATCTAAGTCACTAATGTTTGAGAACTTCAAAACATTTTATTTAGACTCTTAAGAAGAATTGACTTCAAAACATAAGACTTCCACTTTTTCTTTTATTTTCAAGTGAAATTACAAGATAGAATTAATGGTCACATTTCCAAGGTGGTCACCAAAGAAATGTCTCGAGTCACTACATGTTTGCATTGAACATGTGCAAGAAGTTATTGCTTGAGCTACATTTCTCAACACTCCCTCTTAGTGAGGAAGGAATTCTACACCAATCTAAGTATCTCTATGAATGCTTCAAACTTCCCTTTTGCTAAGGGCTTGGTCACGATATTAGCTACATGTTGATCTATGGGAATATATTGGAGCTTTAGTGCTCCATTCTGAATCTTGTCTCGTATGAAATGATATCTGATATCTATTGCTTGGACTTGTCGTGAAAAATTGGATTCTCAGATAGTTTGATACAACTTCAATTATCACAGTAAATGATTGTGGGGTCCAACTCCCGAGAAAACAATCATGCAAGTAACTTGTGAAGCCCGATGGCCTCACAACTAAGAGTACTAGCTACCATGTATTCTACCTATGTTGAGCTATGTGCCACAAAGGTCTCCTTACTGCTAAACTAGGGTATCATCATGATCCAGGAGGATATCCACACAAGGATTATTACTTTGGACACCATGGAGAAGATCATTAAAATGTTGATTAATGATAGGTGACAAAGTTTAAAAAGAATGATTAATCCTCATGAATGATTCATTTAAATTGTAAACATGATTAATACTTTAAATGAGTGTGAGAAGCTCATGTATTATTCATTCAAATGGGGAAAATGATTAATACTTGAAGTGAGTGGAATTACTCATGTATTTTTCATTTAATTTGTAAAAAGGTAAATTAGTTTTGTGTGAGAATCCACCTCACAAATTAGTTCTCTAGTTTTAAGGGGACGTTGGGAGTCTCATGAGTTGGTTTGGGATTCTTCCTCATTTTATCACAAGTGGTTTCTTAGTCTCAAGGGGAAGTTAAGGGTTTCATAGGTTGGTTGAGATGATTTCTCATTTTTGTCCTTGAGTTGTCATTTAGATCCTAAATTTGTGGATCTTGTCTCCTTGAATTATGGATAGAAGGAAACTATATAAATTCCTTATGTAAGCATTGTGTAGGAGGCCCCCTTTAGGCCCCTTGGAGAGAGAGCTTTGCATTGTGAGGAATGTAGTCCTTCTGGTGTCTGAAGAAATGTCACTTATGTGAGAGCCTTAAGTTCTTTGTGTAAGAGAAGGTTGCTTTGGGTTTCAACCTTGTATGGAGCATGTACCACATTTTGTGAGAAGGTTTCATCCCTTGCTATAGGAAAGAAAATAAAGCGATTTGTATTCCAAGAGGATACAAAGATGTATCCAGAAGAGTCTAGTGAACTCTGTTAACAAATGGGTGTCAAATTGTATGTGTGAGTTTTGATTGCATTCTCACTTGGTTAAGTAGAGATTTAATTACACATATGCACATAATTTTAACAATTTTGCTCATGTCCATCTTCAATGCTTAGAAATTACTTGCCCATTTTCACATGAAATTAATCATCAGTGAAAGATCCTCATCATAGAAGTTTTGTAGAGAAAGATCTCACAGAAATTCCCAAATCAAGTGGTATCATAGTAGGTCTGACAAGTTTTGTAGATTGTGAATAATCATGGGCAAAGTAAAGAAGCAAGCATGACTTTCTGAGCTTGAAGAAATCAACCAGACATTTCAAGCATAAAACGTTGAATTGACGAGGTTGCTTCAAGAATTTGAAGAAGAAAAGAGAAAACTACGATGGCAACTACAAGCTATGGAGGGGCAAGTTGGGGAATGCTCCGCTACATGAGAAGTAAAAATTCCCTCCAATATCAGACGAACTTGTGGCCATGACAGGTATATTAGTTATGGTTCTTGTCATGAAAGTGTTGATGGTTGCACATATTGTCAGATAATAGAGGATGCTCTCCAGACACCGGGTGACCTAGGTGGTTTCCTATAAGCCTCATCTACAACTTCATCCAAACAGGAGGAGCAGTTGGCCAAACTTCAAGAAGATGACCAAGTATCACAAACATGAATGGAGGTAAAGAATTATCCATGTTCAATTCCTTCCCGTATTAATGATTATGCCTCTTTTGGATTTTTTGAAAGGCACAGCAAGGGAATTGAATTGAAGTTACTGAGGAATATGGGGTACAAAGGAGGAGGTCTTGGTATTAATGGCCAAGGCAGCGTTCAACCACTGGAGGTTGTAAAAAGACCCTGATATGTAGGACTGGGGTATGGTGAAGGAGAATGCTCAAAAGCAGTAGAAGCAGGTAATGCTCCAAGAAAAAATATTGAATCATCAAAAGTAATGGCACGTCACTTTCTAAAAATGATAGATCTAGCAAGATATTCCGGAGGAAATCAAAGTCTCCTCGAAAATCTTGGGACAACAAGAATGTTGCAAAGTGGTGGAAGAGAAAAGTTCTTTGCAGTAAATGCGAGACAAACATGAAGTCACACAACTATTGCACTCACTGCAAAATGAGTGGTCACTGGAATGGGAAATGTTGGAAGCTTCACCCCGAGCTTCCTCACACACCAAGAAAGAAGCATGTACAAGAGTCTTTGTAGTTGGAATCTTGATCCAAGTGGATCCTCCTCAGTCGAAAAAAAAGGCCAAAAATCAAAGTTCCCCCCAAAAAAAAAATACGAAGTCGAATAGCTTGTCTAGAGCTTTCCAGTGATGTGAAAAGGACCTCAATCTGACTCTGTATGCAAAATTTATGGAGTTATGAAATTTCCGGCAAACATGCAAATCTGGTGAAGCTGACTGTGTAGTCCGTACAATGTTGACGTCAGCATGACTTCAACATGGTGATGTGGCAGTGCCATAGGCTGCCATGTCCCATTCATTTTTGGCACATTCAGGGGTTCATGTGGACCAGTAAAAATGTGCCACGTGGCAGCAAGTGAGGTGTCTATTGACTAGGTAGTACGATGTTGACATGGACATATGGAGGTTGATGTGTTGAATGACGTGGTTGTACAGTAGATGATGTGGAAGTGACATGTTTGTGACTGGGTAATACAACAATGACATAGTAGAGTGACTAGGAAAGTACAACAAATGACGTGGCATTGACATAAGTGTTGAATGGGTTGTTGACGAGGAATCATACAATGAATAAGCATGTAATGTGGCATTGACAGTGCAATTTATTGACTGCCACATGGGCCAATCACAGACCGCCACTTAGTAGCCTAAATTTTCCCATGTTGGACTATGTTCCAAAATTTTGGTTATGTAATAGGCAAACTAGTCGGGATCGAACTCACAAACTTCATGAACCTAACTCAACAGTCTATCGTTCAGGATAAAAATAGAAATTAACCATTGGATTCCAAACATACCATTTAAAGTCGATTAATCCACATATGGCAAAAATTGGGAGGGTCTGTTGGGGTCGAACCCTCAACCATTGGTCGACCAATATAACGACTTAACCAACAGGGTACCGACGGAACTTATAACGGACTTTCGACAAAAAAATATTTAACTGCAAATTGTTTGAACATGGATCCAGAAGTAGCATGGACGGGTTTTGAACTCGTGACCGACGGGCTGCCCACGGCTTCACGACAACGCACCAACCAACTAATCAGAGGCTAGGACTTGGTAATTCCGTCGGGCCATAAATATTTAAACACAAAATCGCCATCTGGAGAAGGTACACGCACGGGCCCATACTGGCACATTTTTCAATATTTGCAGGAATTTAATGCATGAGGTACAACTTGTTTGGCATGGAGATTGAGGCAGAGAGCCAAGGGGGGTTCAGAAGTGACAGTGACAGAATGGTACAAAATTATAGACACTTTTTCACTATTTCTCGAGCCAGATTCAATGGAGCAGTCCATTTTGTGATCTGAGCAGTGGAATTTGAGGGCTATGGTCGAGCCCATTTTTGTTTGGCACACTTTACGAGACAAAGTGGAACTCTTCAGAACATAGCCATGTTTACAGTCAAAAGTTGCAGAAAGATGAGACAGATCTATTGGTGCTATGTTCATTGAGATTTGAGTAGCTGGTTGAGCACCTTGGCATGAAACACAATGTAAGTTTCACGCATTTATGATTTTTACCTCTTTTTAGAAATTGTAAGAGGGTGAATGTATGTTGCATATTCTAGTGATCTTTGAGTGTTGAAGCAAGGAAGAAAGATTTGAATTATTGCAGGAAATTCATTGTTTAAGCCTTACATGCAAATCGAGATGGTGCGGTAAGAGTCCATTTTGACACTTCGACAAAAAGTAGTCATGTTTACATTCAAAAGTCTCAGAATTGCGAGACGAGTATGATGATAATGAGCATGTTTCCTTGAAATTGATGTAAAAGTTTGTGATTATTCACTCTTAGGTGACGATGAGAGTGAAGGAATTTGTTTTATGCCTAAGCCTTGTTGGTAACATTGTAATGATTCTTGTAGCCATTGTTGAGTGAGAGGCATTATTTTTTCCTAAGGCATCTTTTGGCAACCATTGTAAACTTGTCCATGAATGTTTTATAAAACTCCTGGCAAGTATGGTTTTGCTTTGAAATTTGCAAAATTGTAATCTATGTATTTGCAGCTACATATTTGAATTAATGCAAGTGTTGGCATCGACATCCATCATTTTGAAGTACAAAGGTGAAGGAGAAGAAGGGTGCGGACTTTCAAAGACATTTGTTATGCAGATCAAGGAATCATCTACAGATTTTCATTGATGCAAGTGTTGGCATCGACATCCTCATTCCGAAGCACAAAGGTGAAGGAGAAGAAGGGTGCGGCCTTTCAGAGAAATTTTTATGTAGATCGAGTAGTGGGGAAGTGCATCATGGAGTGTAAGACTCTTCCTATAAGTTGGTTGCATATATTCAAGTTTTTCTCTATACTTTTGGAGGACCAAAAGTTATTTTTGTGGGGAGGTATGATCCAGGAGGATCTCCATACAAGGATTCATTACTTTGCACACCATGGAGAAGATCATTAAAATGTTGATTGATGATAGGTGAAAAGGTTTAAAAAGAATGATTGGTGTTCATGAATGATTCATTTAAATTGTAAAAATGATTAATACTTTAAATGATTGTGAGAAGCTCATGTATTATTCATTCAAATGGGAAAAATGATTAATAATTGATCCAAGGGGAATTATGTTAATTTTTCAATAAGCTAGGATCAAGCATGATGTTCATTCCAATTTTAGTATTTTACTTGAACCATAGACAATTACAGTTACACCATAAACAATTTGTTGCAGCAACCAAGATCACAAGAAGAAATACCATGCACAAGTACACAAGAAGTATCCTGGGAAACCATTCTCAACAAGGGAAGAAAACCAAGCCAATCCTTTGCTATATTATTCAAGAGAAAGACTTCCCACACCATAAACATAGCACACAAAAGGGTGCTCACAAAACCTATAAGACTAGCGCCCAAGAGAGGTGTGCACTTCAGCCCAAGAACATGTACTTGTTGAAATTTACAAACTCACACTTGTGTTATGTTTCCTCAATGGGGAAATTACCTTTATTTATATTAGACTGGACATATCAAAGGTAGTGTCTATTGGCACAACAGGGTTGACCTCAATAACTCAAAATATAATTAATAATTACCATATTGATTATCTTTTACATTAATTATCTTTCACTTTATGGTGGGGCCTACCTGTACCCTTTACATCACAAATATGGTTATAGGTAAGTCTGACTCTTGGAAAATATAGAAAGGGATCTCATACACCCACTAGTTCTCATCCACTAGGGGCATGTCCATCCATGCTCAGCCACAAGGACGTTCAAGTCTCTATCTCACTGCGTCTCATAGGAGAATCATCATAATACACACTCACTAGTGCTCAACCACTAGGATCACGCTCACCTGTGCTCAGCCACATGAACATCCTACTCAACATATATCTATCTCACTAAGTCTCACAGGAGAATCATCTGGAGTATCACATAATCTCAACTCTCTACACATAGAAGAACAGTAAACCCATCACATGGGCTCCTTCACCTTTCACAGGTGTACACATTGTTTCATCTCCGTTTTAGAGAGAATGACACACCCAAATCATGGGCTTCCTCGCCCCACACAAGGGAACACAACGCTCCATCTCTGTCTCATAGAGGAACCACACACCCATCTCATGGGAACACCCAACTCATGGGCTTCCTCACCCCACACAGGGGCACACAATGTTCCTTCTCCATCTCAGAGAGGAAAAACACACCCATCTCATGGGCTCTCTCTCAGGCCGAATCACTCAGTTTGTGCCCTGGAGGATGTCTCACACAGTTGTAATCATCAACACTCCCTCTCAGCTAGGGAGGCATTCTCCACTAGGCCAAGTCTCTCACGAAAGTACTCGAACTTTGTCTTGGCAAGCGGTTTGGTGAAGATATTTGCAATTTTCTCATGGATAGGAAGGTACTGCAAGTGTATTGTTTTCCTCTGCACGATGTCTCTGATATAGTGATATTTTATCTCAATGTGTTTTGATATATCATGAAACACAGGGTTCTGAGAGAGCTTCACACAACTCTGGTTATCACAATGGATAGTGGTAGGATCCATCTCATGATCAAATAAATCTTTTAGAATCTTGCAAAGCCACATTGCTTCGCGAACTTCCACACTCAATGCTATATACTCTACCTCTGCGGTACTCAAGGACACATAGCTTTGTTTCCTTATGCACCAGGAAACCATGGTAGACCCCAAAGTAAAGAAACAACCAGAGATGCTCTTTCTGTTCATTGCGCTGTCTTCCTAATCTGCATCAGCATATACCTGTAAACTCAAGTCTGCACTGGAGGAATATCTCATGCCATATCCAATTGTTCCTCATAGGTATTTCAATACATGTTTCGTTGATATTCAATGAGTCTGTCTCGGTTGACTCATGAACTGGATAAGTACATTCACTGCATAACATATATCAGGTCTGGTGTTAACCAGATACCTCAGTGATCCAATCAGTTGTCGATACAAGTGTGGATCAATCTCACCTGAATAAGAATCATTCATTTTCTTCAAATCCATCACCATTGGTGTAGGCATGGATTTTCATTCTGTCATACCAAAATTATTCAATATTTCCACTGTATATTTTACTTGAATCAGGAAAATCTCATCAGTCCTCTGCCATACTTCTAGTCCCAAGAAGTAGTGCATCATACCTAGATTCTTCATCTCAAATTTAGTAGTCAATTCTTGTTTGCATTCAACAATGATTATTTATGAACTAGTGAGGAATAGGTCGTCCACATATAGGAAAAAGATTTAGCACTCATTGCCAACAATGTGATAATATAGGTTTGGGTCAGCAACACTCTTGCTGAAGCCCAAACTCATCAAGAATCCATCCATTTTCTCATACCAAGCATGAGGTGCTTGCTTTAGTCCATACAGGTCTTTATTCAACCTGCACACATGAGATTTATCGTTGTGTATCACGAATCCTTTTGGCTGATCGATATAAAATTCTTCCTCAATCTTACCATTGAGAAAGGTTGTCTTTACATACATATGATGTAGTTTCCAATCCATGGATGCAACTAGTGCAATGATAGAATAGATGGAAGTGTATCTAGCTACTGGAGAAAAAGTCTCATCATAGTCAACTCCCTTTATTTGTGAGAACCCTCTGGTTACAAGTCTCGCTTTCTATTTTTCGAAACTTCCATCAACTACATGTTTGATTTTATAAATCCACTTGGAAGTCACTAGAGACTTCCCTTCTGGTATCGGAACAATATCCCATACATCATTCTTCAAGATAGACTGATATTCTTATGTCATGGCATATTTCCATACCTGTTCACTTGTATCTTCTCCATGACAAGAAGGCTCGGAGTCAATGATGTGGCTCATGGATGAAAGGTAGCTTAAAAATCTCTTTGGTCTCTTTCTCTCTTGGGATGTCCCTTGAGGGGTTGTATGTCCCTCTGCCTCTTGTATAGTTTGTCGAGCCCAAGCATGCCTTTTATGTCCTACTGCAATATCTCTGGGCATATTAATTGGAGAAAATGGATCAACTGGAACAACTAGATCAACTGGAATAATGGTTGTCTCCCTCTGAATTGCTGAAAGGGGAGACATTATTGTCTCACGGTCAATTTCCATCTGAGATTCTCTGGATCTTTGGAAGGTTATCTCTTCCTCAAAAGTAACATCTCTGCTTATCTCAATATGTCTCTAACCAAGAATGTAGATCCAATATTCCTTTGAAGATTCATTGTATCCCACAAATGTACCCTTTCCCCCTGAAGGGTCTAGTTTGGAGCTCTTCTCTTTCGGTACATGAAAATATATTGGGCACCCAAATATCCTGAAGTGTCCAATCTCAATATTCACTCCGGTGAAGGCTTCTTCTGGGGTTATGTTCTTCAATATCTAACGAGGACTCTTGTTTTGATCATATACTACTGTCATACATGCTTCTACCCATAGAGTCATAGGTAGACTCTGATCATGTATCATTTCTTTGGTTTCCTCGATGATAGTTCTTTTCTTCATCTCCGCAACCCCATTTTGTTGAGGGTTGTCGGGAACTGTGTACTCCCTCTTGATCCCTGCTTCAATGCATAAATTGTTGAAATCCTTGGAGGTGTATTCTCCTCCATTATCTGATCTTAGTACTTTGATCTTTCTTCCGGTTAGGTTCTAAACCTGAGCTTTGAATTCTTGAAATTTTGCAAGGACTCCATCCTTGTTCTTTAGGAAGTAAATCCAAGTTTTCCGAGAGTGATCATCTATGAAGAGTACATAGTACAAATATCCATTCAGAGAGACAAAAATCATTGTCCCACACACATCTGAATGTATCAAGTCCAAGATTTCCTTGGATATCTTGTCACTGCTCAAGAAGGACCCTTTAACATTCTTGTCAAGAGAACATCCTTTGCAAACACTTTTATGCTGAATCTGTATCTCTGGAAGGCCAATTACCATTTTCCCTAGAGATGGGAGAGATCTATAATGAATGTGAGCAAGTCTCCTATGCCATAGCTCACTTAAGGTTATAATGTCATGTAATAGGGCATGGAATGGTCTGATGGTCAATCTGTATAAGTTTCTTTCTTAAACACCAATTACCTTGGCAGAATTTATATGTGAGTCTTTGTTCCATGCAAGAAATCTTCCTTCGGAAAAGGTAACCTTGTATCCTTTGTCTTTTAAGGAAGAAATGGAGACAAGGTTCCTCTTCATCCCACGTACATATAATACTTCACTTAGTTGAATTTTCATTTCATAATCTAGTTGGAAGGTAGAAGTTCCAACCCCTTTCACATTATATTTGACATTGTCTCCAAGGACAACATGTATATTTGTCTCTTTCTAACAAAATTAGTCAAGTGATCTCTAAAACCGGTCATGTGCCTGGAGGCACCACTGTCAATTAACCAAGTATTATCATTGGTAGGGACCATACCTGAGAGTGCTGAAATGTTGATGTCTTTATCTCTTCGAAGTCTTGGCTTCTAGGAACTGAATTTTCTTGATCCATTAAGCTTGTCTTCCATCATGGTTTCGTTCATCATATTTTTGGATTCTTCACAAACCCTTGTCAATTGGAATAGAAAACCTAACGGCTAGGCTAGGCTAGAAACTTTAGGTTTAGTTGGGCTTATGAATACCAACAATAAGCCTTGAAAGATAGAAGAACACTGGTGAGCTGAAAATCTCCTTCAAGGAGCTGTATAAACCCTAATTCTGAAATTTCTACAGAAAATTGTGAAATCCTAGGGCCAAAAAATCAAAATTCTTGGAAATAAAATATGAAGCTTGATGGAGGTACATTGAAG
This sequence comes from Picea sitchensis, assembly GCA_010110895.2. Taxonomy (NCBI): domain Eukaryota; kingdom Viridiplantae; phylum Streptophyta; class Pinopsida; order Pinales; family Pinaceae; genus Picea; species Picea sitchensis. The sequence continues at coordinate 21,262 of SNQJ01S0084803.1, forward strand.
GAGGCCATACGCTCCTGTGTAATTTGTATCCCCAATGTCCAAGTATCAAGTGTTGAAACACCTCATAAAGGAGGGTCATACGAAATTTCTAGGAACCCTAGGAGGGTTGTACGATTCTGCATAATTGAGAGGATGACTAGTAGAAGCTTGTGCAATGGGTTTTTCAAGACCTGTGCTCTGAAACCATGTTGATTTTTCAATAAGATAGGCTCAATCATGAGATTCATTCCAATTTTAGCATTTTACTTGAACCAAAGACAATTGCAGTTACACCATAAACAATTTGTTGCAGCAACCAAGATCACAAGAAGAAATACCATGCACAAGTACACAAGAAGTATCCTGGGAAACCCTTCTCAACAAGAGAAGAAAACCCAGTCAATCCTTTTCTATATTATTCAAGAGAAAGACTTCCC